>ML246369.1:0-62642 GCA_005239495.1 Nicotiana undulata | reverse complement strand
AAAAAAAAAAAGGGGGGGGGGGGGGGGGGGGGAGTTTGATGTAAAGGTGAAGCCAAAGGCTCCGTTCTCCAGGTACAGCCTTCAGGGTAATGCCAACCCCAAAAGCAAAAATTTCAAAGGAAAAGCCACGACTTCCACTGGCCAGTCTGAACAGCCAGTGGTTGTAGTGGCATGTTCTCACCCTGCCTCAGCCAACCCGGACATTGCTGGCCCCTCCACTTCAGCAGCCCCAGGCTTTCTGCCCACCGTCTGAGCCAGACCCTATCCAGTATCAACAACTGGATGCAGGTAGCTACTTCTAATCTGTCTGTCCTTTCCACGATGGTGGCAGCCCAAGCTGCACCTCCTCCGCCACAGATCCCACAGTTCGTGGATGACACTCTCAAGGAGTTTTGGGGCAACCAAAAGAAGCTCTTTGAGAACTAAAAGTTGATTTTGGACGATGTTGGAAATCATGGAAAGGCGCTGAAAGAGCTTGCCAAGGAGACTAAGAAACTAAGGAAGACACGTGCCTCCAGGGAGTCGGTGAAGCAGTTAAGGAAGGAGGTAGATAAGCTGAAGGAGGATCACTTTCCATTGGACTTGATGCTGCACAACCCTGCTGCCCAGCCTGAGCTAGAGCCGGAGATAGAGAGGCCAACAAAGAGGAAGAGAGTGCTTCCCCGTACTGAGGGCATTGTGATAGAGTTGGCGTACCCGCAAGGAGGTACCTCGAGTCAGCCACAGCTTCCAGTACAGGCCCATGTTACAAAAGAGAAGTAGGTCCCGATGGAGACACAGGGTTCTGAGGACCAGTCACAGGCTCCCATACAGTCCACAGACCCCGGGACCCATACTCAGGATCCTATGCAGACGGAGGGCCTATAGGGAGTTTCTCTTGACTCTTTCTCCTTTATTTTGAGCTTATTTTGTTAGTTAGCATTGAGGACAATGCTAGCTCTCATTTGAGGAGGTAGCCCTATTTTGGATTTGGATGAATGTACATATTTGATACTATTTCGTTTTTATTATGCTTTCTTTTGTATTTTGGTATGTACATAACTTTACTATTCTAGTACTTTTTCATATTTTTGCACTTTTGGTCTGTATATAAAGTTACTTTTTAATGTATATATTCATTCCCCCTTATGTATATTCGATTAAATCCCCTCTTGTATATATTCATTCTACTATAAGCATTTTACTTTCCGCATTTTTCCTTTTTATAACTTCTTATTTTGTTTTCGTAGCTTCTTGTTTTGAATATTCGCGTGCAATAAGCCTTTGGTTTTATTAATACCACGGTTCTTTCAAAAGGTGGAATCTGTGTGAACCGGGTGGCTCTTCCCGAGGATGGATGGTGTGACAACCTTCTTAAAGGTTTGAGTCTGTTTTCTTTTTGCTTTTTGTGTAAATAGTAGTTGGTAAGGAATGGTACCTCAAGCAAAACTTCACTTGGGCCTAACACATTTGCCTTTGATCCTATGGTCAAAAACAAATCGTTGTGTTTAGGATGGTGAAAGTCATGATCTTGAGACTCTTGTGTTGGCCGATAATCATCAAGTGGTTTTTCGGGACCATTGTGTTGCTCAAATCATAGCTAAGGTTGTCGTGGGCGCCCGACTCTGTTTCTTTAGCAATCCCATAGCTTAAGTGGTGAGAATTTGAATTGCAAGTCCAAGTCCCATGCCATTAGTCTAGAACTTGCCCTGAATGTTTGTCTAGGCGAAATCCTAGGTGTAGTTTGACTTGGGATGTGATTATAGGCTCTCCTTGATCCGAATGATGACCTGAACATTTTCATAGCCTACCAATGACAATTTCCCTAGTCAACCTTTTTGAGCCTTAGACTTGTTTCTTTCACGAACCATGATACAAACCTTCACCCGTTCTGACCCTCTCTTGGCACCCCTTATTTCCAAAGCACAAGGCAAAAACATAAGTTTGGGGGGGGAGACGACAAATGCAACAAAGTGAAAAAGAAGGTACAAAAGGAAGAAAAAGGAAAGGCAATGAAAAATAAAGAAAAGAAAAGCAAAAAGTCAGAAAGAATGAGCAAGTCAGAAGAAATAAAAGGGAACCAATGAAAAAAAAGAAATTAAAGGTGTGGAATGCTTAGAAAGGAGAAAAATGATTGAATTGAAAAAAAATGTGTGACAGTGTGTCTCTCTAACCCTGAGAAAGAGCTTAATGACTCAAGAAGTCAAGAGAATGTGCTCAAGAAGTGAAACAAATGACGTGCTTAAGGGAAGATGGAACCCACTTAGACCAAATATTTCTTACCTTGAACCCAAAAGCCTTCAATATGTCTCCACAAAAGCCCTATATGATCTTGAGTCGAATGAAGATTACATTAGGGGTGACTCACATAAGGGGCAAGCCTATGGTACTTCGAGCCGGACTTGAGTCTTTTCCTTGAGAGAGATGAGTGAACTCCCATTATCCTCGTTCTGAGTGTTACAATCTTAAAGTGAGGTTTGCTTAGGGAGAGTTGAGGAGTATGAGTTTGGGTTCCACAATGACCAAAGTAGTAGTAAGAGTTTCGTTGATGAGTCGAGTCAACTCTTGATGCTCTTGTGTCGCACTGAAATCCATGGTTTTAAAAGGTCAAATGTTGTTAATGATTCATTTGCATTGAGGGTAATTGTTAGTCCCAATTGATGCTAGAAGAGGTTACCTTAGGACAACTGAATTTTCTTGGATTTACTCATAAAGGGGTGGGGCTTATTTTGTTTGCTTGAGGACAAGCAAAAGCTTAAGTGTCACGTCCCAAATTACCCCCTAGACGTGATTGGCACCTAGCTAATACTGCCCGCTAGGAGAATTAATTCTTGCACTCGTAACCTATTATACAAGCATTGAGAGAAACACGTACTAGCCCAAACACATTAAATATTACTAAATAAGAAATAATTATTCGACTAAAATCATATTTATTTATAAATCTAAAGAACACTCAAATAATAACTCTCTAACCCAAATTCCATACTAAGATTGTGGAGCATCTAATAGAGTAATAGAAGTTTAAGTGGTGGGCATGCAAACTCGAAATAAATAATAGACATAAGGTAGGTAGAGCTGGAACAACGGCCTCCACGAATAATGTGACGGCTCACCTCAGAAATAGGATCCACTCAGCGAACTCGTTAGCCACTAGCCTCGCCCTCAGCAACAGTATCTGCATGGACATGCAGGTAAAGAGTGAGTTATACATAAATATAACTCAGTAAGATCCTCGACCCGCCACTCTAAATACCTCTGGAACAAGTGTTAGAAAGTACAAACACACAACGAACACAGAAATAATATGCACAGAAATTCTTTCACCGTATAATAACTTTATAAGGTCCAAATAATTATTCAACAACAATATTATATATTTCTCAATACAATCTACACTAAGGACTTATCATTACCAGCAATGCAAGAAATTAGACAAACACTCCAACGAGTCCACGACAACATACACAATGCCCCAAATATATTACGGCGGCATACACAATGCCCCAAATCTATCACGGCGGAATACACAATGCCCCAAATCTATCACGGCGGCATACATAATGCCACAAATATATCACGGCGGCATACACAATGCCCCAAATATATTACGGCGGCGAAGAAATAATTTCTAACGCCCCAACGCCATAGCACGAGGCTACGCCACATCACAACACATCATAAATCACTGATTAAATAATTTTAACTTTTTACAAAATAATATATATTGCACCTGGTCAAAGACCACCGTTCTGTCAAGCGCACGCTCGTCCCAACACATGGACCAGGCAGATAAAACATACTTTCAAAGCGAGTTTTAGAAAAGCAAGTACCAAAGCTTAAAGTCTCACTTACCTCTCTAACGAGAAATTCTCCAACCTCGCAATGCCTAGAACACCAATCAAACAGCCTCCAACGGCCTCAATCTATACAAAATATTGACTAACAATATCAATTAGTTAGTTTAATTCAAATCCCAACATCTCAATCGGTACTCACTGTTTTGTTGAAATTCCTATAGACTAAGATTTACATTCCAGTAATAATAATCCTAGAGTGAGAATTAAAGTATATCTCCCTTTAGAAACCAAGACTGTAGTATTATATCATCCTATAAAGTATAAACCATCAAGTATTCTGAAAATATGAAGTCCAAATTGATTCCTTCACTTCATATCCTATTCTAATATTTAAAATTTTAAACACTCATTTATTAGGCTATAATTATTTATTTCAATCATTGTTACAATCATGCTTCATAAAATTCTCTTTGTCATTATCATTGATCAAATTGAAATTTCATACAAAATAATAATACCTGAAGCCTCTTAGAGTAAGTTAGAAATCACCACGAACTTTCTCTTTCTTTTTCTGTGCGCCGCTGCCAAATATTTTTAGCCTATCCCAATATCTCCTTATGTTATTCTATCTCCTATTGAACACTAAGAGAAACCAAAACTCACTTATTCTATACCTAGGTCCCAGATGTGACAACATATAGAATGGGCTTGGCCCACTTCTTTCAATCATATTATGATCCAAAATTACTACATTGCTTACTAGCATATGAATTATAAATTAGGCCAACTAATCACTTATTTCGTATTGCAATTCATAGGTCAATATATATATATATATATATATATATATATATATATATATATTTTACTAGCTTAATACTTGACCCAATAGCTATAAATAAAATTAATTTCTCTAGTCTCACAATTTATAAGTATATAAAAAATTCAAGTTATTACATTATCCCTCACTAAAAAGAACATTCGTCATCGAATGTTAAACCAACTATATCGTAGAAAATAGAGATATGGATACTTCATCGTTACGTTCATCTTGTCTTTTCGTATCACACTACATACGTCTCGTGTAACTCTTTTGGAAACTTATTAGCAACCACAACTATCCCAAGAGTTAGAACCTATACTAGTGTTTAAACTCATAGTTAAATATGTTGAACACTTTGTATTCATTTCATGTAAAACTTTCATATAAGAAACTTTCTCGTCCATTTCAGTCGTGAATACCCTACACTGTTATTCTAAGACCACGAGAAGCAATAAATCTAATATCCTTTACCTAACAATCGTGCATCACATAGCACGATGCGAATCGGTCTATGCACCCAATCATATTAAAGTCAGACATCGGCGATATACTAGTAGAGCGACTATGATGTCCCTTCCCTGAACAAATATCACAACTTTTCTATATACTCTATCCACAAATATAGTTTCCCCATTAGGATTGTCACCACGTATGGCACATTAAGAGACTCGACTCCCCGTTCTAAATTTAAAGCTAAAGATAAGGACATATACGAATACCATATGGACAACAATAATACCTGTGACTACCATATTAGATGCATCAGCGTCCTCTCTGGTCATTGCAAAGAATCTCGGTGGTCCACCCGCTTCCTGAATACCATGTGCACCTTGTCTATTATGTCCACGGGAACCTTGTTGAGCGACTCTAGCTGGTTGAGTCTGGGTCTGTGTAACTATAGCAGTTCCTTGTGGCTGTATAGCAGCCTGACTATTACTAGAAGTACCATTCGGACAATATTTAGCGATATGTCCTTTTTCACCGCAAGTAAAACAAGCACCAGCAATACCAAAGCAACGTCCATAGTGGTTCCTACCACATGCATTACATCTCGGATACTGTCCAAATTGAAATGAGTTGTTATCCTTCTCCTGCGTATGTTCATTACCTTGCCTTACTGAAAATGTACTCGCACAAGACTGCACCACTGACTCTGACTGAGTAGACCTGTACTGCCCACGACTAAAACCATTATTGCCCCTAGATGGAGCTCCACTATACCCGCCTGCGCTACGAGCCCTTTTGCTTTCTCGCTCGGACCTGTCCCTCTCTTGATAAGACTCATAACAAAGAGCAGTATCCACTACCTATTCGTACGAACCACCTCTAACATCCCTAACCACAGGACCCCGATAATGATGCTCAAGCCCATCCACGAACCTCCTCACCTTCTCATGCTCATCTGCAACTAGAAAAGGTGCATAAATGGCTAAGTCCGTGAACTTAGACTCATACTCTATAACCGTCATACTGCCCTGGCGCAATTGCTCGAACTGACATCTCATGTCGTCTCGCTTGCTCAGTGGAATGAACCTATCCATAAACATAACTGAAAACTCTAACCAAGTAATAGATGGCAACCCTGCTTGTCTACCTCTCTGAACTGAATTCCACCATGACTCTGCTGATCCTGAAAATAGAGAAGTGGCAATTTCCACCCCTCGAGTGTCCTTCAGCCCCAAAGTAGATAATATCTTCTCACAACGCTGAATGAACTTTTGGGGCTCAATAGAAGCCTGTGTAGCATCGAACTCTTGTGGCTTAAGATCCATGAAATTCTTATGATCCTTAGACTGCCCTGTATTTGCAACTGGCTGAACGACATGCTGAGGGGCCATCTGAGGAGCTGCAACATTCACCTGAACATGTGCTTGCGCCTGCAAAGTAGTCTGGGGAGCTGGAAGTCCACCCTGAGTAGGCACTAATGCCTCTGACACATTCAACAACCTTACCACTGCATTTGCAGGTAGGGTAACAGTAGGCACAACAGCTGGCACTGGTTGTGGTGCATCATGAACCACATGTTCTTGCACTTGAGCTGGCGCAGCAGCTTGAGGTTGACCCATGTTTACAACTTGAGGCTGAGGGGCAGCGTGCCTTCTACTCTGACCTCTAGTATGATGAACCCCAACTCGACCACAAACTCAGGTAGTACCACATCCGACACCACGTCCAGCAGATGAAGGTGTGCGTATCCTAGCCATCTGCGAAAGAAATACCCCAAAGTCAAACTCAAGTTTTCTCAACGCACGATCAAGGAATAAAATAAGGGAAAACATCCTAAATGCTTAGTAGCCTCAAGATCATAAGTATGGGCGCCTACATACCCATGAACAAGACTCTACTAAACACTGCTCCATGACCCGAGACTTAAAGCCTAAGCTCTGATACCAACTTTGTCACGTCCCAAATTACCTCCTAGACGTGACTGGCACCTAGCTAATACTGCCCTCTAGGCGAACCAATTCTTACACTCTTAACCTATTATATAAGCATTGAGTGAAACACGTACTAGCCCAAACGCATTAAATATTACTAAATAAGAAATATTTATTCGACTAAAATCATAATTTATTTATAAATCTAAAGAACACTCAAATACTAACTCTCTAACCCAAATTCCATACTAAGATCGTGGAGCATCTAATAGAGTAATAGAATTTTAAGTGGCGGGCATGCAAACCCGAAATAAATAATAGACATAAGATAGGTAGAGTTGGAACAACGGCCTCCACGAATAATGTGGCGGCTCACCTCAGAAATAGGATCCACTCAGCGAACTCGTTAGCCACTAGCTTCGCCCTCAACAACAGTATCTGCATGGACATGCAGGTAAGGAGTGAGTTATACATAAATATAACTCGGTAAGATCCTCGACCCGCCACTCTAAATACCTTTGGAACAAGTGTTAGAAAGTACAAACACACAACGAACACAAAAATAATATGCAAAGAAATTCTTTCACTGTATAATAACTTTATAAGGTCCAAATAATTATTCAACAACGCTATTATATATTTCTCAATACAATCTACACTAAGGACTTGTCATTACCGGCAGTGCAGGAAATTAGCCAAATACCCCAACGAGTCCACGATAGCATACACAATGCCCAAAATATATTACGGCGATATACAGAATGCCTCAAATCTATTAAGGCAGATACAAAATGCCCCAAATCTATCACAGCGGCATACATAATGCCCCAAATATATCACGGCTGCATACACAATGCCCCAAATATATCACGGCGGCGAAGAAATAATTTCTAACGCCCCAACGCCATAGCACGAGGCTACGCCACATCACAAATCACTTATTAAATAATTTTAGCGTGTTACAAAATAATATATATTTGCGACTGGTCAAAGACCACCGTTTCTGCCAAGCGCACGCTCGTCCCAACACATGGACCAGGCAGATAAAGCATACTTTCCAAGCGAGTTTTAGAAACGCAAGTACCAAAGCTTAAAGTCTTACTTACCTCGCTAACGGGAAATTCTCCAACCTCGCAACGCCTAGAACACCAATCAAACGGCCTCCAACGGCCCAAAATATTGACTAACAATATCAATTAGCTAGTTTAATTCAAATCCCAACATCTCAATCGGTACTCACTGTTTTGTTGAAATTCCTATAGACTAAGATTTACATTCCAGTAATAATAATCCTAGAGTGAGAATTAAAGTATATCTCCCTTTAGAAACCAAGACTGTAGTATTATATTATCCTATAAAGTATAAACTATCAAGTATTCTTAAAATCTGAAGTCCAAATTGATTCCTTCACTTCATATCCTATTCTTATACAAAAAACTTTAAACACTCATATATTAGGCTATAATTATTTATTTCAATCATTGTTACAATCATGCTTCATAAAATTCTCTTTGTCATTATCATTGATCAAATTGAAATTTCGTACAAAATAATAATACCTAAAGCCTCTTAGAGTAAGTTAGAAATCACCATGAACTTTTTCTTTGTTTTTCTGTGCGCCGCTCCCAAAATTGTCGAGCCTATCCCAATATCTCCTTATGTTATTCTATCTCCTATTGAACACTAAGAGAAACAAAAACTCACTTATTCTATACCTAGGTCCCAGACGTGACAGCATATAGAATGGGCTTGGTCCACTTCTTTCAATCATATTATGATCCAAAATTACTACATTGCTTACTAGCATGTGAGTTATAAATTAGGCCAACTAATCACTTATTTCGTATTGCAATTCGTATGTCAATATGTATGTATATATATATATATATATATATATTTTTTTTACTAGCTTAATAATTGACCCAATAGCTATAAATAAAATTAATTTCTCTAGTCTCACAATTTATAAGTATATAAAAAAATTCAAGTTATTGCATTAAGTTTGGGGGAGTTGATAACTAGAGATTTTACCTTATTTTACACTCTTTCTTGCTTAAGTTTTGGATAAAAGTGTTTGCAAAATAGTCCCAAAGGCTTACTTTGTGTGCTTGTTGCAAGGTTTAGTCAAAAAGGGTGACAACTAGTCAAAAACCTGCTCAAAAAGGAGTGAAACTTGCACAAGTACCAAGAAAAAGCACAAGCCAAGTTCAACTGACCAGTGCGGACCGCAGTCCCCTTTATGCGGTCCGCACTGAAGAGATTCAAGGGTATTTTTGAACGCCAAACCAACGCGGACTGCCGTCCATTTTATGTGGTCCGCGGTGGAGAGATTCAGAGAGTAGTTCTTGAAGGTCAAAACCAACGCGGACCGCGGTCCATTTTACGCGGTACGCACTGAGGAGATTGAGAGGGCATCGACATTTAAGGATAGAAGACCGACGCTGACCACAGTCCTTTCTTCACGGTCCGCACTGAAGCCACCGCGGCCGCGGTGCATTTTACGCGGACCGCGGTGGACAATTTCAGAGGCCCAGTTTTGTAAGCTAAAAGCCTCACCGCGACCGCTGTCCATTTTGTGCGGTCCGCGGTGACCCCGCAGGGGTAGTTTTGTCCAGAAAATTTGGCCAAGTATAAATAGTTTCTTTTCTTATTTTTAGTGGAAGCTTTGGTACTCTGATATTATCAGGAGCTCGTGAACGGTTTTTCTTCAGCTTTGTGAGTAATTTTAGAAGGGTTTCAACACTGAATCTTTCAATTTTAGTTTATAATTCAATTATATGGGTTTTGCTTCATCTATTTCTCTGATTTCTTCAGTTATTATGAGTAGCTAAACTCATTAGCTAGGGTTTTGGCTCAACCCTAGTGTGGGTGTTTGATGTGTCCTTTAAATTAAGGTTTAGATGTTTATGGGTAATTGGTATTTGGGCTGATTTATGGTTTTTAAGTTAATATTAGTGGTTGCAAACACTAATTGGTGTTTATTTGACTTGGGTTCTTATTGAGAAAGATCACTTGAGTCTAGAAAACCAGCCTAACAAGGAATTGGGATGTATTCACGAGATTGATAGTACAAATTAACGGGTTAACCCTAGAGATAGTAAAACCCTACTTGAGCCTATATTGCTTGTATGAATTTGACACCCAATTGACCTCGAGGAAGGCAATTAAGGCAAAGCCACTCAAATACCGAGAGGTATAGGGTGGCTAACTTTGAGCATTGGCTATATCACACTCCCCTTCATAACATCTTTGCCTTAGATATTGGAACCCGTTAAATATTTGTCTAGGTGAAAGTCATAACCCTAGTGCCTTTTATCCATTAAGAAAATAATCAAAAAGACATTAGTTAGTTAATTAGCAAATTACCATTAGTATAAACCGTAGTATAATTGCCAAATCAAAAAGTATGAAAAGTGCAATTAAGAGCATGAAACACTACTAGATTACCTAGAAACTCAACTCCAATATTCATAACTCTCTGTGGAATTGATCTCGATCCTTCCGGTAAAAGCTGCTCCGACCCTCATCTTGCTACTTTATAGTAGTGTAGGTGAGTGCCGATCAAGCTTCCACGGATTATATAGGCACCAGAGGTGCAAGTATTATAATAGAGATTCAAATGGTAGATGTGATTAATACCTATGTGGGAGGGAGGTTATGAAAGAAAGATAGAATAATGTAAGGTGATATTTTAAAGTAAGTAAGGTAAAGGTGAACAACGTTCGAAATACGCAAGTATAGAAGGATGAGAGTGGTACATACTTCAGGTAAAAGACTAGAAGCGATGAGATTCAGTATCCAGGGATGATAGCAGCGTCATCAGTAGCATACCTTCCAGCCTGCAGTTTCTAAGTATCGAAAGAACTAATTAGAGAGTAAAAATAGAGTTAGAGACGATGCGATGTCTCGCTTGATGTTCCGAAAAAACCTAAGGGAATCGATCGCAAGCTAAAGTATGATACGGCGACAAGGTTTTAGAAAGATAAGAACAAGGATAAGAAAAAGGCAAGGGAAAAGGTGACAAAAATGGATAAGCCCTCGGGATTAAGCCCGTGAAAACAAAGGAGCTGATGGTTCCTCTAAGTTATAGAAAGCTCAATATAGCCTGAATGAATTCAAAGGAATCTAAGACTAGTAGCATTTAGAAGAGATGTAATTGTGATAAATAAAGGATGACGTTTGGGCCTTCCCTTGAGTAATGATTTGAAGAAGAAAAAAGGAGGGGAAGAGGATTTCGTGAATTGTAAGGGACTAAAATACCCATATACAGTGAGTCACATTGGGATGCTATAAAGTACGGTTATGGAAGAATAATATCACCCCTAGGATCAATCTAACTACTC
This sequence comes from Nicotiana undulata, assembly GCA_005239495.1. NCBI lineage: Eukaryota > Viridiplantae > Streptophyta > Magnoliopsida > Solanales > Solanaceae > Nicotiana > Nicotiana undulata. Next base: position 51,319 of record ML246369.1, on the reverse strand, counting down.
CTGATATCCCCGATGAGACGCGAGCCCTAGCGGCGGTGTTACATAAAAGATCAAGTTATCAGTGGTAGATGATGAATCAACATTAAGGTAAATCAACAATAGATAGATAAAAGTTCAACAGTATGAGATGAGATTAGACCATCAGTCTTAAGGATAAGCAAAGAGAGTAACCTGGAGTTAGTTGCAGACCTCACTAACGATAAATCAAAGTAAGAATTACGGTATAGTATGACCTACGTAGATGTAGTAAAGTCATACGAATGGATAACCAGGTCTACGAAATAAGATATAGCAATATTCGCAAGTTCCACAAAGTACCGAGCGAAGAACTTCAGTACACCTATAGATGACCAAAGAGGCATCCTATTAAGCCTTGTATATGTTTACAAAGTAAGGCCTAGTGATTGGCTTAAAGTTGGAGGAAAAAGGATAGGAGAGTCGCATAGGCACACTTACAAGGTCTGTATCGTAGAGGCTGCATGATAGAAGGTAGCAACAGTTACGAGATGGGAAGGAATTCGATCACAAGTCATGGAGTGAGAAAGAGGCCTAAAGAGGGGAATGCCCTGGCCTTTGGATTTATTCATAGAACAACTGCCTAAATGGCAAAGAGAGTATTAAAGTATTTACAAGAGCTATAAGTTATAAAAATGATAAGAACATTATTCAACATTCAAGGACGAATGTTCCAAAGAGGGGAATGATGTTACGCCCCGCAATATTACGTCGATGTTACATCCCGCAGTATTATATTACGATGATGTTACGCCTTGCAGTACTACATTAAGATGATGTTACATGTTCATCTCGCGTTTCTCGTACGATAAAGTTTCGTCTTCAGTTAATTGACAGAGACTCGGGGATGAGATTATCTTGAGGTTAGCATATTTATGCTATTTATAACAATTATAAGTAAGTTCCATGGAGGATAAAGGGATACACGAATTAAAGAAAATACTTTTCGTTGAAGGTTGTCGATTTAGAGTAAAATACGGTACGGGCTATAATACCTGATATTTACGGACAAGTACCATACAAGGTACCATATAACCGTGATATTATGATGTATAAAGTATATTAAAAATGATTAGAATTTTAAGTAATTCGAGATAATTCTTAATTATGCGGAAAATTGAATAATTACCGGGTAACGTGACATTACCTAATTACCTAAATAAGTTGATAAGACTAAAATCCCTCCACCCCACGTGGAAGCAAGCCACTTTTCAAAAGATGAATCTTAGTCACCTTTAATTAGGTGGCAACATAATAAGTTCATTACAATGCTTATTATTTCCCATAACCACATCCACCACATATAGCATAACCCAAAGTGTATTCTTTGGGCATTTCTCCTGCTTCATAATTGTCATGTAGCAGTTCTTTCCTTTTTCTTTCACGACTACATACTTTTGAGCTATAAGCAATTCCAGCTCACGAAAACAAGTAGAAACTGCCTTCTTTGAACTGGTTGATCAAATGAGATTTTATTGATCCAACAGTTACTATTTTGCGACAAGGGGCCATCGTATTCTCCTAGTTCAATGGACATTGAATTCTATCAAGAATATCACTTGGAATTTCCTCTAATCCAGGTATGTTAAGGCTATCACTTCTCTCTTTTTGGCATGATCCATACGACACGAACGAAACGAGCAAATGCACAACTTCCATAAATGACTCTATTCATAGAAATACTAGGGGTGTCTATATTCTTGATTTCTCATGCGAATTATTATTATATCTTCTATTCATGGGTCTCAGAAAAATACGTATTTGATAAAGTTTATCCGAAAGGCATAAGGATTTTTTATGAAATTCCGAGAAAATCTTATTCACGTATTTCTTATGCATTTATACATGTACATTGACCCATGACCAGATGACGTTATATACGCGTATATATGTATATTATATTTATATGGGATATGGGTAAATATTACGGCATTATATGCGCACCACCACCTGATCAGTTGGTATACATTGATGATTTTGTCCACAGTGGCCGAGATGATATGATGGGATGCCCTCTGAGGCCTGATGATGTTATGAAATACTTCCTCCGTTCCAGTTTATGTGAACCTATTTCTTTTTTGGTCCGTTCTAAAAAGAATGACCCTTTCTAAATTTGGAAATAATTTTGGTTAAACTTATAATTCTACCCTTAATAAGAAGCTTTTATAACCACACAAATACTCTAGGCCCTTTTTGAATTGTTTAGGACCACAAATTCCAAAAGTCTTCATTTTTTCTTAAACTTAGTGTCCAATCAAACATGTTCACATAAATTGGAACTGAGGGAGTATGTACCTATGCATGACATGACATTCATACGCATATGTATGACACTATAATTATTTCATAATTTACGGAGTTATCCAGACTTACAGGTTGAGTCATTTACTCTATAATTCTTCCATGTCTATTATGTACTTATTTATGTGTCTTACATACTCGGTACATTATTCGTACTAACGTCCCTTTTGCCTGGGGACGCTACGTTTCATGCCCGCATGTCCCGATAGACAGGTCGAGAGTCCTCCAAGTAAGCTATAAGCTCAGCGAAAGATGTTGGTGCGCTCCATTTGCTTCAGAGTTGCTTGTTTGGTTAGTATGATTTAGACGTGTATTGTTTGGTATGGCGGAACTCTGTCCCGACCTTCATGAAAATTATGTATTCTTAGAGGCTTGTAGATAGATGTCATGTACGTAAAACATTGTATGGACTTGTCGGCCTATGTTCAGTATACGAGTGGTTATTTTGGTCTTATAGGCCCGTATGTCTTATGTATAAGTTGGTATCACATGTTGTATTCTACTTATCTCACGGCAGCCTTTCGGCTCAGTTATCTATGATAAGAATGACATGAAAAATATGTTTTGTTGGTACTCGGTTGAGTAAGGTACCGGGTGCCCGTTGCGGCCCATAGGTTTGGGTCGTGACACTCTTGCACAACATCTTGGAAATGCATTTGTATATAACATTGCAACATGAAATTGGTTGGAATTGACTTGCATACTCTGGAAGTGGAACTTTAGGGATTAGAGATATTACTGTTGAGTTGACTTGTCTTAACAATCTGCCATTCTCCATGAATTCCAAAATAGCTGCAGTAACATCTTTTCCAATTATACTCCAAGCTTCTCTATAGAAACCATTGTTGTAACCATCTGGCCCTGGACTTTTGTTCACATTTATACTGAACATAGCCTATTTCACCTCCTTGGCAGTGAATGGTTGTATCAGTTCCACCTGTTGTATGGTATTTAGTGTAGTGCCATTCTTTAGAAAGCTTTGAAAAGCTTTTGCTCTTCTTCTTTCTTTCCTTCCTAGCATTGTTTCATAGTATTCTAAAAGGACATTTTCTATGCTTACACTATATGTTGCTAGTTCTCCAGTATGATCCTTGATCTATGTGATGACTTGTTGAATCCTTTTGTGTCTGATTACTGAGTTTAAATACCTAGTGTTCTCATAAACTAGCTTGATCCAGCTTTCCTTGCTTCTTTGTAGTAGAAACATTTCTGCTAGATAAGAATATTTCCTGAATTTCTGGTACATAACTGTCTCTTGTTCTTGAAAAGCTTTATTTGAGGGATCTGAATGCAATCTATTCTTGGCTTGGTTTAAAGCTGCCCTATTTTCCTCAGCCTCTGTTAGGATATTCCTGAAGTATTGTTGATTAAGCTTCTTAAGAGTCTTCTTTAGTAATTTTAATTTTTACTACTTGGAACTTACTGCAGCCTGTCACTTGTTGCTGCTAACCCTGTGTTACAATCTCGTTAAACTGAGGATGTAATACCCACACATTGCAGAATTTAAATATTCTATTTCTCTTCAAAACTCATGTATCTTTCTTTATTCTAAGTGGATAATGATAACTGATTCCCTACTAGAAAAACAGCACGAACCCCTGCATGTTATCTAGCCATTCTCTATTGACAAATGCCCAATAAATTTTAGAGAACACTATTATCTCCATGTTTGTTATTCCATGTGTATATACATCCTCCACATGGTAACTCCATGAGTTCACAAACATCAATGCAATCCTGGAAATCCACCATTTCACCCATAGTTACTGGAAGTCCTCCTATTCTATCATCAGCTTGCATGACTGAGTTGAAATCCCCTGTTACCATCCATGGTTGCTTAATTCCTCCCCTTATACTTTTTAAATGTTGCCATAAACTTCTTCTATCTTCCCCTGTATTAAAAGCGTATACAACTGTCATAGACAACTCCTTTCGGAGAACAACATCTGTCACTAAACATGTTATGCTTTGGGCGTTTCCACTTATGTACTTGACTTGATAGTAGTCAGGTCTCCATGATATAACCACTCGACCATTATAATGGTGCTATAAATTTGTAATTTACTTCCATCCTTCTATCATATTAGTTATTACTTTCTCCATATTTCCAGCCTTCACCTTAGTCTCTAGTAAGCTTACTATACCTATATTTTCATTAGTACAAAGGATTTTTACCTCCTTCTATTTGTTAGGAGAATTTAAGCCCCTAACATTCCAGCTTAGTATGTTATCCAAGACCTTTTGGAGATAGGACAATGCCTCCCCCTTTTTATACATGTCTGCTCTGTTGTTGTTGTCTTCTTATGCTGCTCTCACTTAGTACACTGAAAGTGTTTGCCCTGCTGATGAATGTTGTACTTGTTCCTTATGTGACTTCCTTGTATTATGAAGAGTTACCCATCCTTCTGTATTCATCTTCCCTCCTATATTTTTTATTGGCTCCTTCTCCCCTATTGGCTTTGTGATTTCAACCCTTGATGATGTTACTACTTGGTTGCTATTTCCCTATTCTTTGTTTGTGTCTGTAGCTTTTACTTTTGGAATAGCAGTTTGTTGCTTTGGAGGGATTGTTTGCTTCTTCCTCCTACATTCTTCCTCTGTGACCATATTTACGGAAATGCTTACATATAATTGGCTTACATTCATATTGGATTCTTTGTTCAATAAGTGTACCTTTTACATTGCTGAATTGCACCTTGTCTGGTAGGGGAGGGTCCACATCAACCTCTATAAGGAGTCTTGCAAAATTGAGGCCTCTCTTGTATTTTTGTCCACCATAAGAGGCTTACCTAGCATGCTTTCTATCTTACTAAGCCTTTTAGGACCCCAATACTTGAAATCCAATCCAGGTAGTTTCACCCAAATGGGAACAATATAGAGTTCTTCCCTAGTAAATTCTGTCACGACCCAATTTTTCCTCTGTTGGGTACCGTGATGGCACCTAGTCTTAGGGACTAGGTAAGCCTAATATATTGCTGAGCATCAACAATAATGAAATAAAACATAACAATCTCGATATGAAAATCTTGACAAAGTTTACAATTTCCCCAAAACCCGGTAAATACAAGTCATAAGCTCTATGACTTCTTTCTACCAATCTAAATACAACTGTCTAAAAATGAATAAGTACAGTCGGAATAAATAGGAAGGTGACTCTGAAGCCTGCGAACGCAACAACAGGTTTACCTTGAGTCTCCTCAGCAAAGATCCACACAGCTAGCAACGGTAAATACTTGGACCTGTGCAAAACAAAAATACACAGAAGAGTAGTATGAGCACACAACAGCGGTGCCCAGTAAGTATCAAGACTAACCTCGGTGAAGTAGTGACGAGGACTAGTCCGGACACCCACTGGTCTAATAAATAAGAGACATAGCAGTAATGATCGAAACGAAATATTTATTTAAAGCCTGCGAATGAAGTTTGAAGGCAGAAAATATAAAGCGGAAGGGAATGTAGTGAGTAAGGCAACATAGCAGCATAACAAAAATACGCAAGAAGGGAATGTAAACACGCAAACCAAAGACGGAATCACAATACCATAAAACACTCAAACTCAGCACCGCATCAATTCACTCACACCAAGCAATAGCTATTAAACTCAATAAAAACCAGTCAAATCCTCAGGTAACAACCTTTAAAACGTGAATTTATATCGAAAACATTTGAAAGTATAACCTTTTTAAGATTTAGGAAAACTCTTCTATGAAACATACTTTTTCTGAATGCATATGTATATATTTTTATAAAAGAATTCGTCAAACATAGTTCTCTTAAAAAATACTTCGTTGAAAATATATACTTTTTCTCAAGTACTGCTCATTAAAATGGCATTGTTCACATATACTTTCAAAATAGGAGTTCTTCGGAAATACTTTTATCGAAGATAATTTCCTTTCAGCTATACATTTAAATATAAGTATATGCGTATATATGTATACTTTTCAATCCAAATCCCCTCAATGATAAACCATCGGAAACTCCGTCCGTATCTCAATAGATAATCGCGCAATGCAATGCAGGGGAAAGTCTCATGTCTAAGCCCGCAGTACCAATGAAACTATACAATGCAATGCAAGGGAAAGTCTCAGGTCTAAGCTCGCAGTCCCAATGTAAATAAGCAATGCAATGCAAGGGAGAGTCTCAGGTCTAAGCCCGCAGTCCCAATGTAAATATGCAATGCAATGTAAGGGAAAGTCTCAGGTCTAAGCCCGCAGTCCCAATGTAAATATGCAATGCAATGCAAGGTAAAGTCTAAGGTCTAAGCCTGCAATCCCGATGTATGCATTGCAATGCAATACACCGAAAGAAAATAACCAGAACACAGCAAAACATTGCACTAGCCACAACGAGCACCACGACAAACAGAAAGGAAAAATGCAAGGTGCGACGATAAGTTCAACACGAAAACTTCAATCAAAATGATGGCAAAACTCATTTCGAGGCCATTTACTCAAAAGTCAAACCTCCGGTCAACTTCCCTCACTTAAGCTTCAAAATTTGAAAATTCTCCCCTAATTCGAATCCGGCTTATCCGGTAACTGAATCTAACCACGCACACGGGTCGATGTACATAATGTGAAGCTGATCATGACTTTACACCACTGAACGGAGCTTAAATTCTCAAAACGACCGGTCGGGTCGTTACATTCTCCCCCCCTTAAAACAAACGTTCGTCCTCGAACGTGCCAAGATCCACCTTGAATTCATCCAATCACTGATTGCACACTTCCAACACACACCCGCAGGTGATCCCACGTCACCCCAACCTATGTAAGCCTGACGATACCATCACAACTGCAATTTAGCCTCTTTATCACCACTGATAAGCCTCATACCTCAATTCTACACCCTATACTCATTTCCAAAAGGTCCGATCTTGAATCCATATCCGGCATTATCCTTAATCAGCCGCATTAACTCATGCTTATACCCATAAGGGACGACCACGCAATATAGTTCATCTCAAATAGGTTCAAATAGAACTTCTGATCACCATAACTGCCCGAAATTAACTCAACCTTGGCAACAGCCCCACATATGGAAGAACTCCGCTCCAACCCCATAATACTGATAAGGAAGCAATAAACACGAAGACCTCATTATTAGGCACCCAAATAACCAAGCCATAGCTAACACTACCCGGCACACATCCCGCAAATCAAAACTAAAGAAGCATATAACGAAAATGAATGAATATGAAAAGAGAGACATATAAAGGACTATCAAACAAGCCCATAGGCATAACTCTCTATCAATATTGACTTACCACAGCAATATAACAAGGAATAAACAAAGCATATGAGCAATCACAAGGATTCCATCGTAGTAAGAATTTCCACTGCGGTACTCAGCCCGGTCTAAATATATCAAATCACGAGGACCTCGGCCTCAACTCTAAATCGCATATTGAAAACATATCATGCCAATTGAAATCTCTCCCTTAACTCATCTCAGCTGATAGGAGTCATAATACTAACTGAACTCACATCTCAATAGTATATCAAATCACAACCAGTAAACAAAGTACTCAGGAAAAATCATATAAAGGTCACCATAATGAATAATACGGACTCACCTCTGGTTTCATCATTAGCAAAGATGAATAAAAATGATGGTAGACACAACTACTACTCATAGAATTTCCCAACATGAGTAACACAAAATGGAGTGCAAAACATGAAACTCACTCATAAAAGAAACAACGAATAAGGGAACTCGTCCCGACCAGCGGAACTATAATGCACTACGATTAGTGCCCCTCTGTAGCACATTAAAACAAACCTTAGTGATGATACCTGGCACAACGGTCTATAGCCTGCTATATGAAACACATCGACGGGTCGGGCCTCCCCCTCTTGGGCGCCCTCCACACACCTGAATGCCCTGCCATAACACACTTACCTGAATCCTGGAGCAATCTCTCGCCCTGAGGTTATCATCTCCCCACTGAAACAATCTCTCTGTCGACATGGCTGTGGGAACCATACAATACGAATACTCTGAAACCCATGAGTACCTGAAAACTCTCATGCGAAGCTGATAATGCAAACTGAATTGGTTTATCCACAAAACATATACCGTATCGTACTCTGCCTCCAATAAGGACCAGTAGATCTCTCCGGCCTATGTGCCTTCTAACTGAAGCAACCAGGCGAGGTATATACCTGGCGAACTCACTGAATCCGACGACGTACCCTAATACAGACATAGCGCCCTGACGCAAGTGTTCAAACTCCGTGCGCTCTGCATCTCGGTGGGACTGGGTGCAACTTCCTCAATGGCATCTCTGGGACCTGAATCCATGCAAGTGAAACTGATTTGGCTAGGCTAATCCACTCATCTGCCCACCACTACTGACAAGCCCACTACTCTGAACCTGAGACGTGACAAAAGCAATCCTTCTCGTCCCCACAATACCCGAAGTACGAAGAATATAGTGGCACTCCCCCAGAAAACCCTGGCATCATCTGTCACCAATTCACTAAAAGGTAGAAGGGTGGTATTTCCTGTACCTTTAAATTCTCAAGGTGTTCTTTTTCTGATGCTGCTGCTCTAACTACGGGCTGAACGGAAACCACATGTTGTGCTGCCATGACAACTGGAACCTGACCCACATGGCCTTGTTGTTCTGGAGTGTAGACGGTGGAAGTCCAAACTCCTCTCAGGTCTCTAAAGTAGCTGGTGCACCTGGGATCAATCCCACCTGAATCACTGTACTAATCATACTCAAACTGCACCCATGTTTTCTTGAAGTCCGGGGTAGCAACAAGCACCCCTGGTACCTGTCCCCCACTGGAACTACTATGGCTTCTCAACGGCTGCTCTACTAGGCATATTAATAGCGGCACGTGCTCTTCGTCGGCCTCCGTCTCTGACCCTTGCGACCTATACTCCGGGGTAACGTCATCAGGAATCGCAGTTCGTGTCCTCCCCATCGGTGAGAGAATGGATCAAAAATTTCAAATTTTAGGGTCAATGAACTCGCACGATAGGAATGAAGGAAGTGAAATCATCCTAATAGTTCTGTAGCCTCTCGAAGATAAGTACAGACATCTCCGTACCGATCCGCAAGACTCTACTCAACCCGCTTATGACTTGTAGCACCTATGAACCTAGAGCTATGATGCCAACTTGTCACGACCCAATTTTTCCTCCGTTGGGTACCGTGATGGCACCTAGTCTTAGGGACTAGGTAAGCCTAATATATTACTGAGCATCAACAATAATGAAATAAAACATAATAGTCTCGATATGAAAATCTTGACAGAGTTTACAATTTACCCAAAACCCGGTAAATACAAGTCATAAGCTCTATGACTTCTTTCTACAAATCTAAATACAACTGTCTAAAAATGAATAAGTACAGTCGGAATAAATAGGAAGGTGACTCCGAAGCCTGCGAACGCAACAACAGGTTTACCTTGAGTCTCCTCAGTAAAGATCCACACAGCTAGCAACGGTAAATACTTGGATCTGTGCAAAACAAAAATGCACAGAAGAGTAGTATGAGCACACCACAGCGGTGCCCAGTAAGTATCAAGACTAACCTCGGTGAAGTAGTGACAAGGACTAGTCCGGACACCCACTGGTCTAATAAATAAGAGACATAACAGTAATGATCGAAACGAAATATTTATCTAAAACCTGCGAATGAAGTTTGACGGCAGAAAATATAAAACGGAAGGGAATGTAGTGAGTAAGGCAACGAAGCAGCATAACAAAAATACGCAAGAAGGGAATGAAAACACGCAAACCAAAGACGGAATCACAATACCATAAAACACTCAAACTCAGCACCGCATCAATTCACTCACATCAAGCAATAGCAATTAAACTCAATAAAAAACAGTCAAATCCTCGGGTAACAACCTTTAAAACGTGAATTTACATCGAAAACATTTGAAAGTATAACCTTTTTAAGATTTAGGAAAAATCTTCTATGAAACATACTTTTTCTGAATGCATATGTATATATTTTTATAAAAGAATTCGTCAGACATAGTTCTCTTAAAAAATACGTCGTTGAAAATATATACTTTTTCTCAAGTACTGCTTATTCAAATGTCATTGTTCAAATATACTTTCAAAATAGGAGTTCTTCGGAAATACTTTTATCGGAGATAATTGCCTTTCAGCTATACATTTCAATATAAGTATATGTGTATATATGTATACTTTTCAATCCAAATCCCCTCAATGATAAACCATCGGAAACTCCGTCCGTATCTCAATAGATAATCGCGCAATCTAAGCCGTAGTCCCAATGAAACTATACAATGCAATGCAAGGGAAAGTCTCAGTCTAAGCCCGCAGTCCCAATGTAAATATGCAATGCAATGCAAGGGAAAGTCTCAGGTTTAAGCCCGCAGTCCCAATGTAAATATGCAATGCAATGCAAGGGAAAGTCTTAGGTCTAAGCCCGCAGTCCCGATGTATGCAATGCAATGCAATACACCGAAAAAAAACAACCAGAACACAGCAAAACATTGCACCACCCACAACGAGCACCACGGCAAATAGAAAGGCAAAATGCAAGGTGCGGCGATAAGTTCAACACGAAAACTTCAATCAAAATGATGGCAAAACTCACTCATGAGCAGAAATCACTTAAGGGAAAACCAAGTATCAATGAAACAATGTAATGAGGAGAAAACCTAACAAATATAGCAACGATTCATAATACTCAAATCAATAAATAGAGAACCAACCATCCCGGCAAGGGAGGCAGCTATAACCAATCTCACTTATCAGTCTGTCCCACGGAATAAACTCAGCTTGAGCAAATATTCAATATTAAGAGGCACCAAAGAAACACCGCCAATATGGATGATGGTCAACTATACCTAAGTAATATTTAAGGTAAATCATCGTGTACGACTCACGGGCATGCTTGACACCAAACTATAGATATTCCAATTCTTGTTAAACAGTTATACGACTGGATGATTCTAACTCTAATCAATTAGGCAGTTTGTGAAGAAATTTAGCATAGTGGTGGAAGAGAGAAAATATTCAGCTAAATCAAATTAAGGTCAAATAATCAACAAAGAGGAATCGAAGTCAAGAAAATATAATTCAAACAGAGGGAGATGAAGCTAGTAATCAGAAACTCAACCATAATAGTTACCACTTCATAAGCCGAAGATATAGGAACCTAAGAACCCTAAAGGCCAACCTAATTACAAATAAGTCCGAGTAGGCACTCGTCACCTCTCGTACACGGGCTACAATCAACATAGAAGACTCAAATCCTAAGGGATAGTTCCCTCACACAAGGTTAGGCAAGATACTCACCTCAAAGACGACAACCGGTACTCAAAAATGGACTTCTCGGGCGGGAAGACCTCCGGACGGCTCAAATCAACCAAAAATACTTCAAAATGCACATAAAACATATAAGGGACTATTCAAAACGATAAAGTTTCAATCTTTATAAAATTATAAAAATCGACCCAAAAGTCGACCCACGGGCCCGCGCCTCGGAACCCAAAATTTTTTACAAAAATCCGATTACCCATTCCGATACGAGTTCACCCATACTAAATTTATCAAAATCCGATGTCATTTGGTCTTTCAAATCAAGAAATTTCAATTTAGAATTTTCTTCCAAGAACCCAAGTTTCTTCAATTCAAAACACGAATAAAATGATAGAAATAAGAACTAATTCATAAAATATGATTAATTATGGTGGAAGAAAACTTACCCATTTGATTTGTGTGAAAAAACCCCAAGGAATCGCCCAAAACCGAGCTCTAGAACTCAAAATATGATAAAATGGCTTAACCCTCGTTTAGGAATTAAAAATTGTTCTGCCCAGATATTCAATGAACCGCGATCGCGGGAGTGAGACTGCAATCGCGTAGAGGAAAATATTACGAGCCTGAATCGACTCTATGCGATCGCGACTATGTGAATGCGAACGCGGAGAAGGAGGATATAGACTTCTGCGATCGCGAATATAATAGTGCGATTGTAGTGAAGGAAGACAGGGCGGTCCAACAATGCTATGCGATCGCGTTAGTGAGTATGCGACCGCGAGGGAGAAAGGAAACGGCTTCCGCGATCGCGAACCTGACAATGCGATCGCGTAGAAGGAAAAATATGGGCATTTCTAAAGACTCTATGCGATCGCAACTAATCCTATGCGATCGCATAGAAGGAAACCAGAAGGCAAACTTCAGTAGTTCAAAAATAAAGAAAATGGACCCGACACTCATCCGAAACACACCCGAGGCCCCCGGGACCCCGTCCAATCCCACACACAAGTCATGTAACCTAACACGGACTCTCTCGAGCTTTCAAAACACATCACATAACACTAAAATAACGAATCAAACCAAAAATCAAAACTTAGAAATTTCAAAACTTCAAATATCAAGACTCGCGTCGAAACCTATCAAATCCACCCGGAACGACATGAAATTTTGCAGACAAGTCCCAAATGACACAACGGACCTACAGCCACTCTCGAATTTCCATTCCGAGCCCGATATCAACATTTCACCTATCGGCCGAAATCGCCGAAAATCTAACTTTCGCCAAAATACCTCAAATCACCCTACGGGCCTCCAAATCCAATTCCAGACGCACGCCTAAGTCCAAAATCATCATACGAAGCTGTTGGTGTTAACCAAAACTCATTCCGTGGCCGTTTACTCAAAAGTCAAACCTCCGGTCAACTTCCCTCACTTAAGCTTCAAAATTTGAAAATTCTCCCCTAATTCGACTTCGGCTTATCCGGTAACTGAAATCTAACCACGCACACAGGTCAATGTACATAATGTGAAGCTGATCATGACTTTACACCACTGAACGGAGCTTAAATTCTCAAAATGATCGGTCGGGTCGATACAAATTCTAAGTCCTTACGCCATTCCTTGGCAATGAAAGGTTTGTTGTCAAAATGATAGATCCCTCCTTGCAACACCTCCTTTTTCCCAATTACATTGTCAAACCTCACCAAAACTATCCCATTTTTCAGCATAGAGACCTTGTTGATGCCATGTTTACCCCACTGTCTTTGTATGTAGTTGTTAAGCACATTGAAGAGGGGTGTGCTTCCAGCACATAATAGAAAATGGATTTTTGCCAAAAACCAATCTCAGATGTATTGTCTTCCAATTCAATTTCACAAATTATTGTTTCTCCATGCTTACTTGCATTCACATACTCCAATTTGAAACCAGCATTTGCAACTTTTGTAATGTCAAAATTTTCCCAAATTGATTTCCGAGCCCTAGTTTCTGTTTCTTCTTCAGCTTCATCCACCCATGATTTTCTACCAGTGTTGCTACACAAATCAGAGGCAGGTCCAGGATTTAAATCCTATGGGTTCAATTTTAAGGTTTTTAACATTGAACTCATTATATTTTTAAAGTTATGGGTTCATATCTACAATTTTTGCAATTTTAATGAACTTTTACATATAAATTTTTACTCCGCGTCGAAAGTCATGGGTTCAGTTGAACCCGTTGGTAGTACACTACATCCGCCTCTGACGCAATTGAGTTCTCACAGATTGTTGAAACTGAGTTCCTTCCTCCTATTCCTGCACCGTTGTTTTCAATTTTTCCACTTTTTCCACGACTTCATTTCCCCCGCCATTACTGTTCCGTTGGAGACTGCTTCAATTGCTGAATCAATTTCCAACTGTGATGGTAATTCGATTCTGCATGGTGTTTCTTTTTTATATCCTTCCTTCTCCTTGCCTCGAATTTTCTTAATTCCAATTTCATTGTTCGCCATTTTTAGGTTTTGATTGTTGCTGAGATTTTCCATTATATCATGATTTACTTAATTTCCTCGCTTCTTCGTCAGATTTGTGGCTTGTTTACACGACTCTCTTGCTTCGATCATCTTCTAAGTAGGAATCTGAGTACTCTTCTCCATGAATGCGCATTAGTTAACATGCGCCGAGAGAGAAACAGAGTTCGCGTCAGAAGTTCATGATTTAGTTTATTAGGATAAGTTAATTGAATATGATTCTGAAAGTTGTGAAATTAGTATAGGATATTAATATTAGTGGAATGATATGAATTTCTGTTTTGCAACATTCATATTTAAAAAAGAAAAAAGAAAAAAAGGTCATACAAATTGGAATATAAAAATTCATCACTAGCATCATTGTGCACAAGAATCTTAATTAGTTCTAGTGAGCTATGTTGTTGATCGTGTCAGATATTTAAAGATGAATAACTTTCGAAAGATTCAACGCGACATTATTTAAGCATCGAAGCAAATAACTAGTGATTGCTATCAGACTCCCAAACTTATTTTTGGTTAAGTAAATAAACTTAAGGCTAAACTTAACTAGAAAGATATGAGCTGATTATAGTTGGAGAGCTCCTTGAATCGAGGGCCGAGGGGAACCCGCTCCACTCAATTCATTTGGGCATTGGCTCCCAACAATGTGCTAGGGTTATTTTGTGTTTTTGGCATGCTATTACAGAAATGGGTTCAAGATTTATATCTATCTGATTCCAGATAAAAACAGTACGCATTGATGTAATAGTTGCCGTGGCCTGAATCTTGCCCCAAGAATAAGCAATATATTCAAAACTTAGATGGAAAAGATAACATTAGAGGAATCAAGAATTTGGTCAGTTAGGAAATAGGCAGAGAAGCTCATGAACACATGAAACGGCAATATACTGTTTTATAAAATGTTCACTTTTCTGACATCTAGACATCGGTATGCACGTGGGTAATGGGTCCCATGAGAGTGACCCTACACGTGTGACATCACCACTCTCCTGAATAATAGGTCCCCTTCAACTTTTGGACAAAGCCTTGTCTTGTCACCAAAGCCCAATTTCTTCGTCGATTGGGTCCCCAGTACAGTTATGTTTAATAGAAATTCTTTAAAACAAATAGCCAATCGTATTCATAGATTATTTTTTTTAACAAGTATATACGCACTGAATATATAAGAATGCACATAAATTAATATATGTTATATATTTTTCGGTTATTTTTAATTTTTAGCGATTAAATGAGTAATTATTTAAATTCATGCTTATTTTTCCCACAACACAATTTTCATGCGACGTACTGGGCTCCACAGGCCCACGTTCCTGTTCCCACCGTGCACACCCTGCCACGTTGCATGGCCCATCTACGTCTGGCATCTTATGGGGGACCCATTGGGCTTCCTTCGTTTTCGTGGCATTTGTTTGACTACCAGACACGTGTGAAATATTGGTTCCCCACTTGTCAATACTTCATTCATTAAAGTGACATTTGATGTTACGCAAAAGCATTAAGGCGGCACTTTGTTGAATAAGCAATTACTAATTACAATTAAGCGCGCTGTTGTAGCTCTTTAACACCTCCCTTATCTCATGTAATCCACAAAACTTGGATCAAAAAAAGCTACCTGGTTTGAAGTAAACAAATGAAATAGCTGTCCTTTGCTTCTCGAGTTTAGTAACTTAGAGACATACTATTATATATAATTTTTCCATACCAACAATAATGACTTGTCATACAAATACAAACTTTGTGCAAGTGGTTATGAGTTACAAATATCAATTGTATGGCCTATCTCTACTCCATTTAATGCTTACATCTTCCTACATTTTCCACTTTGAAGCAACTAATTAATATTAGAGAGAGGTCAAAAGATACTAAAGGAATCACTTTAGATAGTAAAGTCATATTTTTTTGCTCGTAACGGAAAAGTCACTAAACTATTTTTATAATTTTTTGAAGATCATTCAATTATATGTTTCAAAATTTTCATCGTCAAATACTTATTTTATCCTCTAAATTATTATTTTTATCTTTTTTAAATTTTTTAATATTATACCTTTTTTCTCATTTATCTATAGAATAAATAAATCCTATTTATAAAGTAAAAAAAGAAAATAAGTGTTATAACTAAACAAATAATGATCAAAACATAAATATAATTTGTAGTCTCGAAGTCGAACTACAAACTATAAGAGAATATTTTTTAGGATTAATGCAGTGTCGTTTGATAGTAACAATAAAAACTCAAAAAAATATTTACAAAATTTAGAAGAAAGAGAATAAAAAGCTTTTAAAGGATATATTACTTCCTTGCATGTGATATACAAAATAATTATGTAACATATATATTTATAATATACATTATATATGCTAAAATTTTGCTCAATTACTTTGTTCTAATATCATATATGCGTGAAAATTATTTTTTCCTTTTTACTTTATTAAATAAGATATATTTATTCTATAAATAAGTCCATAATATAGAATAAACGGAAAACATATAATATTAAAAGTATTAATAGATTAATAATTTAGAGAAAAATAGGTATTTAGCCATCGAAATTTTGAGAAATTTAGTTGGGTAACCTTCTGAGTACTATAGAAATAGTTAAGTAACTTTTCTGTTACACAAAAAAGAAAAATGACTTTATTAAATAATTTCAAATAGTTGAGTGATGGACTCGTGGAAAGGATCGCTAAGAAGTACTAATGAGCTTTCTCCCCCTTTATATCACCCACCATTTTGTCCCATTTTTAGTCCAATTCACTATTTCCATATCATAATGGAGATTCTAAAGTTTTAATTTCCCCACAAATAAATGAACAATGAATTTTTTTCCTTTTGTGCAAAAACAAGCACTATTTTCTATTAATTATTGGTATATCTAAACACAAAAGTTGATTCCCTCAAAAACTTGACACTAGAAGCTAGTGTTTGGTAAGGTTCCAACACTGTAGTTAATATAAAATTATGAAAGAAGTTAAGAGACCTGGAGTATAAATATTTCATTTGATTTGTTCCTTCAAGGCTACGTGCTAGCTATCCTTAAAGAAAGGATTGAAAATCAATTTTAGCCATTAAAATATATTGGCAAAGTCATAGTACAATTACACATGTAACAAGAAATGCATCAGCAAAATATTCATGTTAAAAAGAATCGTTGATTCCCTTAATAAAAAATATTTAAAGTGATGGGGTATGTCTCAACGTCCATTTTATAAGGTTAATTAAAGAAGAAAAATTGTCAACATCTAGCTAAAAAGTCATTGCCTATTGAAATACACTTTTGAATCCAATCATCCACAAAATTTGACTTTAAGAGGTTATTGCCCTTCCTTTTTCAACCTCAATCCTCACTTTTTCTTTTTCTTTTTTGGCATTTTCCTTTTTAAAAGTTGTTTGAAAATTAGGTGTCTGGAGAAAATAGAAAATCGAACTCATCTATTTTATATTTTCTTATCTAATTCAAAGATATAATATCTTTCTATATCTAACGATTTTTAACTTTAAGAACATATCAGGATTCTTACGCGATGGAGGCTTAATCTTCTACTTAATCAGTGGCACCTAAAGACCTTTAGCATTCAGGGTGCCAAGTGCTTACATATACATATATAATAATTTTGCTGAAACTTACGGGGTTCAATAACTCCTCACTATAACACATAGGTATGCCTCTGATTAACATGCTATTATATCGTCAAATGTTATTACATATTTATAACTACAGCTTTTAATGATATTATTAATATATGGTTTAATTTCTTAAATTTCCATCTTTTACCTTTAAATCCAGTGGTTTTCCCTATAGAACAATTTGCATTACAAAAGGGGTTTTATTGAGTCCCACAGTTTTTTATATTCAAAACCCCTTGCTTTCCTTACTGCCACTAGAAGGAAAAATGCACATGCTCTTATTCTACTTTGTACATATCCCAGAAAATGACTCATCATTGATTTTACTTTTTCAAATAAGGCCAAAGGATCCTAACATTAAAAAATTAACAGTAGAAACAAACTGATTCATCATGATTAAACTGAAAAGAAGGAAAAAAGGCAATAGTACCATTTGTTTTTGAGCTAAAGACAGACATCTCAATTAGTTAACTACTGAAGTAGTAATCCTATATACAAACATATTATTGATTAATATTTGTGTAAATTAAGCTACAAAGGAAATTTAGCAAATGCCTTGGAAACTCAATATTGCCAGAACCAACAAGGTTGATCCTCAATTTGGAATCCCAAATTGCATGAAGAATTAGGTTGAATTTGATCTCCAATATCAGGGAAGCATAAAAAGCTAGCTCTTAAGTTGTTGTCATCTTCATCTTGAGAAAAATCAGATGGCTCTGCTTCAAATGCATTTGAAGAATGTGGGCTGTCTGAATCAATAACATCACTTTTAGCTGTAGTTGCATCTTCTCGTTTGCATACTACCTTTTCTATACTTGCCACTTCTGACCTAACAACATCTTCACCCTCTTCAAATGCATTTTCCCTCCTCACCATTTTTTCTTTCAGCAAATCAACCTATTCAACAAAATCCAAGAATTTGTTAGAAAATGAATGTGAGCCTTAAAGTTGCTGCCATATCACGAGTTCCTCTTGGGGCATATTATTGTTGAAGACGATATAAAAAAGTAACATCCTATTCCCTCAACTAGTGTAGGGCCGGCAACATCCCCTCATGCTTAATATGGGATTCCAACATTGGGTAAACCAAGAATACAGATGAGTCCGACTCAGATACTATGCTAAGAAAATGGACTAATTTAACCCTAAAAACTTGCTCTTGAGATAAGATTGTCTAAAATTATACAACGAGACAACAACTCATTTCTTCCCGACAAGGTAATCTAATGCCAATTAAGAATGGTGGTTTTCAAGATATATACCTCATTTCTCAAATTCTCATTCTCTTTGAAAAGGGTGTCATAATCATCCTTCAGTTTATCAAAGCTAGCTTTGAGAACATCATAGTCTTTCTCAAGTAGTTTAGTCTTGTATCTAGCACGTCTGTTTTGAAACCAAATAGCAATTTGCCTTGGTTGTAGCCCAAGTTCTTTAGCCAACTGAACTTTCCTCTCTGGTTCCAGCTTGTTATCTACCTCAAAACTCTTCTCAAGAAACTGCACTTGATTTGGTAAAAGTCTTCTTTTCTTCTCTGGCTGCTGAAAGCAACTATCATAATCATCATTGCTAGTTTCTTCTTTCTCAATTGCTGAGAAAAATGGCCTTTCTTTACTAATTTCTCCTCCGCCATCTTCGAAATTGACCATTGATGTAGCCCCTGAAACAAAGCAAAATTAGCAAAGTCACGAATGTATCAAAATCTTGGAAAATTCCCATAAATCCCCCGCCGCTAACCTTAACCTGTTCACTGTGCAATAGCTCACTAACCACACGAGAGATATAAAACGCACTAAGCAAGCTTGGTGCAACGAGCTCTAACTGAGGAGGCTACCGGTGAGGAGAAGCGATTCCAGGTGTCCCACGTGGGAAACCACTCACCCAAACACCAGCCAATTCTTGAATACAGTGTTCATTTCTTTTGCTTGACTGCTAAATAATAGATTTTCTAGTTCTAAAACTAAAAAGGCTCAAACTTGGACCAAATATTGTAGTACAAAACAATTGTCAAAACTCTATGTATTGAATTGAGCAGTGAAAGGATGTTAGTAACAAACAACCAAATTTTCAGTAACCATACACTAGAAGTAGAAACAAAAGTCAAAGAACTATATATAAGCTTACAAGAAAAATAAAAGGAAGAATAACAATAACATATATTTAGCAGGGTGCAAAAGAGAATTACCATGAAAAGAGGAGGAAGAATTGGACATCCACAGATTATGAAGAACCTCAGAAGGCAAAACAGAATGAGCAGTAGTAGTCATGTTAACACTTTCCTTAACTCTTCCAACTTCCATAATTATGAAAAATATCTGGTATTTAAGCAGTGGGAAATGGGATTTTTTGATTGAATTTTGAAGTTTGAAGCAAAAAGGATGTGATTAACACTAAGGTAATGTCACAAGCAAGAGAATAATGAAGGGTCAGTGCCATCATCTAAAAATAGAGTTAAGAAAACAATGCATAAAAATGATGGAAAGAGGGAAGAAAAAAGAGAAAGAGAAAAGGAGATTCTTCCTTGGGAAGAGGAGATTGATGGGGTTTATAAACAAGGCCAAGCTAGCTCAAAGTGGCAACATGGAGCTTTCTTCTTGCAATGGAACACGGGCTGATCTTGAATTTCCTATTTTGCCCCTGCAGTTAAATTTTTACTTTTTCTATTTTCTAGTTTTTAAATTTGGTTATGACAATGTAAAGATCCATACCCTTTACCAACAAGGGTTGTGTTGGAGTGATAAATACTCATTCATCCTTAATCAGAGGTTTCGAGTTCGAGCCCATGGGTAAGAAGTCGTCCTTGTTAGGGAGCGCTTTACCTCCAATGTGGGACTTTCTGAATTAGTCGGGCTCCAATATGAATACTGAATACCGGGCGAGAAATCAAAAAAAAAGATCCATATCCTTTGGAGTCGTCTGGTTCTAGTACATTGTTTCTGACTTTGTCGATTTTAAATGGAGAAATATGAACAATGCAAATTTATATAATAAATTTATTTGGTATTGAAACATGGTCGTTGTGAATTGTGATTGTCCTTCTATACATTTATTATGTCATAGACATACCACTTTTTTGCTTTAGGTGCATTTTTCTAATATTCTGAAAAGTTATAGGTATATATAATTTAACATTTAGTTATGTTAATAAATTAAAATCTCTAAAACGTATTAGTAAATGACTTCACATTATAGTGTAGTTATGCATAATACCAAATACTAGCACAACAAAGATTAACTTTTCGGTGTAAGGAAGGAACATGTCGAAATTAAGAAAGTGTCTGTTTTAGATTTTTTTTTTATGTGAAAGATAGATGTAAAAAAAGATATAGAGTCCTAAAATTAAAAATAAATTGGTAAGTCCGAATTTTACAATTATATCAATTTTGTTTTGCTTCGGCTATATCTGGATGTATTAAACCTTGGGCACTGGAATGCATGCTGTTTCGGCGAGACCCATCATAAACGCTCTCTACTATTTTGTATGGAAGAAATCCGACAGCTCTTGATGCAGGGTATTTGTTGATAATGCACCTCAGATTTGGCCTATGAGCACGACCTTTTCCAAAATCATAACGCCAATCAAACTCATTACTACCATCATTCACTTATTTAATAAAAAACAAATTATGATTTTTGTTAGAAAAAAAATATATAATGAGATGAAATAATCTGCCTTCGATAGTGTATTCAGGCCTCATTTATTTTTTTAAGATTAAGACGTCTGAATCTAAATACACATCTGAATATATTAAGATGTGTATTAAGATCTGAATAGAAATAATTAAGACTGTTTGATTTTTAACATCTGAATGTATAAAATTTATCTTTATTTAAAAATTAATAAATATAAAATTCAAATGAAATACTAGCTAATCTAATATTCTATCAATAAAATATAGAGTTTTTTAAAATATGATAGTTGTTGGTGGTGATGGCTAACAGGTGAATGCCGACTAGAGGCGGTGTTTGGTGGTAGTTTTGGTTGATGATGGTGGTTCATGCTAGTAGCTAATAGTGATTGGTAGTGGTGGCGATTATGATTGAGGATGTTAGTGGTGGGTGATGATAATTAATAATGGCGGGTAGTGGTAATAGTTGTGACTGAGAAAGGTGGTGGGTAAGTGGTGGTAGGTTATAATAATGGACAGTGTCGGTTGTNATTAAGATTCAGACTTTAAAAACAAACGCAATTAATGTCTGAGATCTGAATGATTAAGATTCAGTCCTCCATTAAGTGAAAACAAATGAGGCCTCACTGTCCTTAAGGAATTTAAGTTTCCACTAATTGTTGCAGGGATAATAGCAGAATTCCTCCAGAATTTTACAAAGCCTCCAAAATTCGAGTTTCAGCAATTAACTCGAATTTCCCACGAGAACAGAATATTTGTGAGTTGTAGAAAATAAGTAGAAGAGGAAGATATGGAATTTTCAGATGATTTCGTTTTGCAGAAGAGATAGGTATTTATAATACCTCTAAGAGTCTGTTGCAATTAACAGACTAATCTCTTCATAACAGGCACATTTTAAAACAAATAGTCACCTTCTTTTGAATTTAAAAGAAGTTAATTAAAAATGTTTTCTGAAATTAAAAGGCAAAAACTTTTTAATTAATTAAATAATAGGTGACTAAAATATTAATTTTGGGCTACTTAATTGGCCCAAAGCTCAATTGCCCCAAGTGTCCAATCTTGACTATTAATAATAAGTCAAATTCTAATTTTTCTCCAAAACACCCTAAAAATTATTCAAACTATATAAGACAAAGAAGTGCTTTTAAACACCTCTTCCTTTCTTTCTTTTTTCAATGAGGGACAAAATAACATCTTCTCAAATACTCCCATCAAACACTAATCTAACAATTTTTGGGTCACAACTTACTCACATTTCTATCTAATTTTTTAAGATACTTGCTATTTCTTGTCCCACAAAGTTTGGACAGATGAAAAAATAATCTAGTATTTTTTATCATCTGGTAAAATTTAAATTTGAGACCTCATAATTCTCAACCTACCTCATTGACTATTTTTTTTTTTGGCAAGTAAAACCTCATTGACTATTAATTAGGCCACAGATAGCGACTTTCAATGAACTGATGCATCGATTTCATGCACAATTTCAAGGTTAGATAACATTCACATTATTAATCACATTATATATTAACATCGTAAATATTATTGTAACAATCCGGCAGGTCGTTTTGAGAGTTAGCGCTCCGATCCCCTAATGATTGTTCCTCCCATATCTATTTCTGCTTTTGGGACTCGTCGGAACTTTTGGTTGTGAACTTCGGGGAGTTTTTGGACACATAGCCCTTATATGTGAGTTTAAGCTTTAGAAATCGGACCGTAGTTGGAGTTGTGTGAAGACGGATCCGGAATGGAATTCCGTCGACTACGTTATCTCCGTTGGGTGAGTTCGGGGTTAGGAGCGTATTCGGAATGTGATTTCGAGGCCTGTAGTAGATTTAGGCTTGAATTGGCGAAAGTTGAAATTTCGGCGATTTTGGCCGACAGGTGAAATTTTTATATCGGGCTCGGAATGGAATCCGAGAGTGGTTGTAGGTTCGTAGTGTCATTTATGACCGGTGTGTAAAATTGAGGTCATTCGGACTAGTTTTGACGTGTTTCGGCATCGGTTGTGAAATTTGGAAATGTCATAAGTTCTTAGGCTTGAATCCATGCATAATTGGTGATTTTGATGTTTTGGGAAGTGAAATTGTACATGCCGAGCGGCTATGTTTTGTGTCTATCTCCTTCTTTTCTGTTTTATCTATTATATTGCATTTACTTTTTCGCAAAGTTAGGCTTACCTAGTCATAGAGACTAGGTTCCGTCACGAGACCGTCCGGAGGGTAAATCGGGTCGTGACAAGTTGGTATCAGAGCTTGTGACTGTCGTGACATTCCGAGTTTTGGAAAGTGAAATTGTACATGTCGAGTCGCTATGTTTTGTGTCTATCTCCTTCTTTTCTGTTTTATCTATTATATTGCATTTACTTTTCCGCAAAGTTACGCTTACCTAGTTGTAGAGACTAGGTGTCGTCACGGAACCGTCCGGAGGATAAATTGGGTCGTGAAAAGTTGGTATCAAAGCATCTAGGTTCATCGGAGTCACAAGCCGGTTTATTAGAGTCTCGTGGATCGGTGCAAAGACGTCTGTATCTATCTTCGAGAGGCTATGTAACAATTAAGAACAATCATATTCTTTGGAATTCCTTGTCGTGCTAGTTACTGTCATCTAAAATTCTAAAACTCTATTGTACTCTTGCTCACAGATGGTGCGGACCCGTACCGGACGCACTGACGATCAGGCACCCGAGCCCCTAGCCAGAGCCACCAGAGGCTGGGGCCGGGGCCGGGGTAGAGGACGAGCACACGGTGCAGCCCGAGCACCGGCGAGAGAAGAGACGAAGAAGCCCCCAGCAGCTACAGTTGGAGGGGCACATGAGGTCCCTACTATTACTCCAGCCCTCCAGGAGACTTTGGCTCAGTTCATGAGCGCCTTCAGCACTCTGTCTCAGGCGGGACTACTTCCGGTAGCTCCAGCTACATCTTAGGACGGGGGAGGGGTACAGACTCCCGCAACCTGTACTCCTGAGCAGAGAGTCCATATTGGGCATGTTCCAGAGTATATTCTCATGCCCCCAACGACTCCAGCTCAACAGGATACCAGGGTAGTTGTTTCTGAGGCAGAGCATCTCAGACTTGAGAGGTACAAGAAGTACCACCCACCTGTTTTCAGCGGACTAGCTTCAGATGATGCTCTGTGTTTTCTTGAGGAGTGTCATCACATTCTCCGCACTATGGGTATTGTGGAGACGAGTGGGGTTTCTTTCACCGCTTTCCAGCTAAGGGGAGCAACTTATTATTGGTGGCGTGCCTATAAGTTGAGTAGTCCGGAGGAGGCAGCTTCACTTACTTGGGATAAGTTCTCCGAGCTGTTTTTGCTTGAGTTTGTCCCTCAGAGCCTCAGGGATGCTTGGCGTGCAGAGTTTGAGCAGTTATGCCAGGGTACCATGACCGTGTCAGAGTATGCAGTCCTTTTCAATGACTTGGATCGTCATGCACCGGCCTTCGTTGCCACTATCAAATAGAGGGTTCGACGCTTCATTGAGGGGCTTCACCCCAGTATTCGGACCAGTATGGCCAAGGAGTTGGAGACATATATCACTTACCAGCAGGCCGTGAGTATTTCCCGGTGGATTGAGAGTATGTTAGCCCGGGACAGAGAAGAGAGAGAGGTCTCGAGAGACTGGTCATTTTTCGAGAGTTCGTGCACCAGCGGCACGCTATGATAGGGGCTTTGTGAGTCGCCATGTTCATTCAGCTCTTCCAGCAGCCAGTGGTATTCCAGCTCCTCCCAGATCTCAGGAGTCTTATTATGCACCACCAGTATCTAGTGTGCCTCCTACTCGGGGTGCTATCACCGGCCAGTCCAGCAGGCCAGTTCAGAGTCAGCATCAGTCGCCACGTCCTCCGAGGGATTGTCTTGGGTGTGGTGACCCTCGCCACGTGATCAAAGATTTCCCTAGGGCTTGTAGGGGTGCACCACCTTAGACTTATCAGGTCCCACGTATAACATTGGGCCCTCCAGTTATTTTTCCAGCCCTAGCTACTGCCCCACCTCCTTAGGCAACTCGAGGTGGTGATCGGGGAGGTCGAGGTCGCCCTAGAGGGGAAGGCCAGGCCAGGTACTATGCTCTTCCAGCCCATTTTGAGCTATCACTTCAGTTTCAGTCATCACAAGTTTTGTCCATGTTTGTCATAGGGATGCATCATTGTTATTTGACCCCGGCTCTACATATTCATATGTGTCTTCTTATTTTGCTTCACATCTAGGGCTATCTCGGGATTCTTTGAGTTCTCCTGTTTATGTTTCTACTTCGGTGGGAGATTCTCTTGCTATGGACAGCGTATATCGGTCGTTTTTTATTGATATCAGTGGTTTTGAGACCACAGCTGATTTATTATTACTCAGTATGGTAAATTTCGATGTTATTTTGGGCATGGACTGGTTGTCGCCCCACTATGCTATTCTTGATTGTCACGCCGAGACCGTGACGCTGGCTATGCCAGGCTTACCGAGATTAGAGTGGAGAGGTACCTTAGAGTATACTCTCTGCATAGTTATTTCTTTCCTTAAGGCTCATCGGATGGTTGAGAAGGGGTGTGATGCGTACTTATCTTATGTGAGAGATGTTAGTGCTGATACCCCTACAGTTGAGTCGGTTCCAGTTGTGCGGGACTATCATGATGTTTTTTCAGCAGATCTTCCGGGTATGCCGCCTGACAGAGATATTGATTTCGGCATTTGATTTGTTGCCGGGAACTCGGCCCATTTCCATTCCTCCCTATCCTATGGCTCCTCCTGAGTTGAAGGAGTTGAAGGAGCAGTTGGAGGAGTTGCTTGATGAGGGTTTCATCAGGCCCAATGTATCACCTTCGGGTGCTCCGGTATTATTTGTGAAGAAAATGGATGGCTCCATGCGTATGTGTATTGAATACCGGCAGCTGAATAAGGTTACAGTGAAGAACAGGTACCCTTTGCCTCACATTGATGATTTATTTGACCAGTTACAGGGTGCCAGGGTATTTTCCAAGATTGACTTGCGTTCTGGTTATCATCAGTTGAAGATTCGGGAGCCGGATATCCCGAAGACTACCTTTAGGACCAGATATGGCCACTATGAGTTCCTTGTTATGTCATTTGGGCTGACCAATACCCCAGCAACGTTTATGCACCTGATGCACAATGTGTTTCGGCCTTATCTTGATTTTTTCGTCATTGTTCTCATTGATGACATCTTGGTATATTCTCGGTCCTAGGAGGACAATGAGCAGCATTTGAGAACTGTGCTTCAGACTTTGAGGGAGAAGAAATTGTATGCAAAATTCTCTAAGTGTGAATTTTGGCTTGATTCAGTGGCATTCTTAGGCCATGTGGTGTCTTGTGATGGGATCAAGGTAGATCTGAAGAAGGTGGAGGCGGTGCAGAATTGGCCTAGACCGTCTTCATCTACCAAGATCCGCAGTTTCCTTAGTTTGGCTGGATACTATCTTTGTTTTGTGGAGGGATTTTCATCCATTGCAGCACCTATGACCAGACTAACCTAGAAGGGCGCTACGTTCAGGTGGACTGAGGAGTGCGAGGAGAGCTTTCACAAGCTCAAGACAGCCCTGACCACAACTCCGGTGTTGGTATTGCCTACGGGTTCAAGATCTTATACAGCCTATTGTGATGCTTCGAGGATTGGCCTTGGAGCGTTGTTGATGCAGGACGGTAGGGTGATTGCCTACGCGTCCATGCAATTGAAGGTGCATGAGAAGAACTATCTCGTTCATGATATCGAGTTGGCAGCGATTGTTCACGCCCTGAAGATATGGCTGTCATTATTTATACGGTGTTCCCTGTGAGATTTTCACTGATCACCGGAGTTTACAGCACATATTCAAGCAGAAGAACTCAATTTGCGCCAGCGGAGATGGTTGGAGTTACTAAAGGACTATGACATCACCATATTATACCACTCGAGGAAGGCCAATGTGGTGACCGACGCCTTGAGTCGCAAGGCGGAAAGTTTGGGGAGTTTGGCATATCTTCCTGCAGCTGAGAGGCCCTTAGCCTTGGATGTTCAATTCTTAGCCAGTTAGTTCGTGAGATTGAATCTTTCGGAGCCTTGTCTGGTTTTGGCTTGTGTGGTTGCTCGATCTTCTCTTTATGACCGTATCAGAGAGCGCCAATATGATGATCCCAATCTTCTGGTTCTTCAGGACAAGGTTCGGCGAGGTGATGCCAGGGATATGACTATAGGTGATGATGGCATGATGAGGATGCAGGTCCGTATCTGTGTGCCCAATGTATATGGACTTCGGGAGTTTATTCTTGAGGAGGCCCATAGCTCGCGATATTCCATTCATCTGGGTACCGCGAAGATGTACCAGGATCTGAGACAACACTATTGGTGGCGGAGGATGAAAAGGATATAGTGGAGTTTGTAGCCAAGTGTCTTAACTGTCAGCAAGTCAAATATGAGCATCAGAGACCGGGAGGGTTACTTCAGCAGATTGATCTTCCAGAGTGGAAGTGGGAGCGGATCACCATGGACTTTGTGGTTGGGCTCCCTCGGACCTTGAAGAAGTTCGATGCTATTTGGGTGATCGTGGATCGGCTGACCAAATCAGCCCATTTCATTCCAGTGGTGACTACATATTCCTCCGAAAGGTTGGCTGAGATTTATATCAGGGATATTGTTCGCCTCCACGGCATTCCAGTATCTATCATTTCATATAGAGGTACAAGTTCACTTCACGGTTCTGGAGAGCCGTTCGGCAGGAGTTAGGCACGAGGGTGGAGTTGAGTACAGTCTTTCACCCTCAGACGGGGGAGGAGTCTGAGCGCATGATTCAGATTCTTGAGGATATGCTCCGTGCCTGTGTGATGGATTTCGAGGGTTCATGGGACCGATACTTGCCACTTGCAGAGTTTGCTTATAATAATTGTTACTTGTCCAACATTCAGATGGCACCATATGAGGCTTTGTATGGTAGACGGTGCAGGTCTCCAGTGGGATGGTATGAGCCGGGCGAGGCCCGATTGTTGGGTACAGATTTGGTCTAGGATGCCCTGGACAAGGTGAAGGTGATTCAGGATAGACTTCGCACAGCTCAGTCCAGGCAAAAGAGTTATGCGGACCGAAAGGTTCATGACTTGACATTTATGGCTGGTGATCGGGTTTTTCTTCGGGTATCACCTATGAAGGGCGTCATGAGGTTCGGGAAGAAGGGTAAGCTAAGTCCGAGATTTATTGGCCCTTTTGAGGTGTTGCGGTGTGTTGGGGAGGTTGCGTATGAGCTTGCCTTGCCTCCCAGTCTAGCAGGAGTTCATCTGGTATTCCACGTCTCTATGCTCCAGAAGTATCACGGTGACCCGACTCATGTTTTGGATTTCAGTTCAGTCCAGCTGGACAAGGATCTATCATATGTTGAAGAGCCAGTAGCTATCTTGGATAGATAGGTCAGAAAGCTCAGGTCAAAGGATATCACATCAGTAAAGGTTCAGTGGAGGGGTCAGTCGGTCGAGGAGGCGACTTGGGAGACCGAGCAGGATATGCGCAGGCAGTACCCTCATCTTTTTACAGCTTCAGGTATGTCTCTATACTCGTTCGAGGACGAACGATTTTCTTAAGAGGGGGAGAATGTAACGACCCGGCCGGTCGTTTTGAGAGTTAGCGCCCCGATCCCCTAATGACTGTTCCTCCCATGTATTTTTCTGCTTTTGGGACTTGTCAGAACGTTTGGTTGTGAACTTCGGAGAGTTTTTGGACACATAGTCCTTATATGTGAGTTTAAGCTTTAGAAATCGGACAGTAGTTGGAGCTGTGTGAAGACGGATCCAGAATGGAATTTCGTCGACTCCGCTAGCTCCGTTGGGTGATTTCGGTGTTAGGAGCGTGTTCGGAATGTGGTTTCGAGGCCTGTAGTAGATTTGGGCTTGAATTGGTGAAAGTTGAAATTTCGGTGATTTCGACCGACAGGTGAAATTTTTATATCGGGCTCGGAATGGAATTCCGAGAGTGGCTGTAGGTTCGTACTGTCATTTATGACCGGTGTGTAAAATTTGAGGTCATTCGGACTAGTTTTGACGTGTTTCGGCATCGGTTGTGAAATTTGGAAATGTCATATGTTCTTAGGCTTGAATCCATGCATAATTGGTGATTTTGATGTTTTGGGAAGTGAAATTGTACATGCCGAGCGGCTATGTTTTTTGTCTATCTCCTTCTTTTCTGTTTTATCTATTATATTGCATTTATTTTTCTGCAAAGTTAAACTTACCTAGCCGTAGAAACTAGGTGCCGTCACGAGACCGTCCGAAAGGTAAATCAGGTCGTGACAATTATTTTCACACAATATCAAAGGACTTGTTTTTTATTTTCTTTGTCAATGTAACTCATGTTTAACTACTTGAATAAGATGACCGATAAGTGAGATTGTGTGCGAAGAAGCATCCTAAGTATCCGAGTACGTGCATCCAGTAATTTCTATGCTCTTCTATTTTCCAACTCATAACCATGCTACAATATAATACTGTACATTATCCACTTAATTATTGATTGTATAAAATTGGAATGGATAATTTAAACAAACAATTTAAAGGTACATTTTTTCATATGTTGGACGAAAAATTATTATTACCTTAAGCAATGTTAAATGAAAAAAACAAAGCATTTTATCACACGACAGTGTGATCGGTAGTCTAAAGGCTCCCAACTTATTGGTATTGGCAGGTGAATTTGTCAATTATGGATAAATAAAATATCTTTTATTTTAAATGAAGAAAGCAATTTGTCACCTGACAAATTGTCTCTAAAAATCTCCATGGCATTTATTTTTAGGATGTGGTCCAAAATTGAGAATNAGGATTTTCATGTCGTATACCCTAAAAAAAATTAATTTCGGTAAATGTCTAGCTAATTAAATAAGGTGTTAGTATAAATGCATCATGTTAAGAAAGGATAACATTGACTAACAACTTTACGAAAGCTATAGGTATAAATAATTAAAAGGGATACGTAATGCTGGTAGAATAAAATGTATAGATGGATAACACATACATCACATCAGATGAAAACTTAAGAGAATATTAGTTCAACAGAAAATAGTTGACGTGTGATGATATAACACATTAATATATATATATATATATATTAATGTGTTATATCATCACACGTCAACTATTTTCTGTTGAACTAATATTCTCTTAAGTTTTCATCTGATGTGATGTATGTGTTATCCATCTATACATTTTATTCTACCAGCATTACGTATCCCTTTTAATTATTTATACCTATAGCTTTCGTAAAGTTGTTAGTCAATGTTATCCTTTCTTAACATGATGCATTTATACTAACACCTTATTTAATTAGCTAGACATTTACCGAAATTAATTTTTTTTAGGGTATACGACATGAAAATCCTCTAAACATTATTTATTTTATTTTAAATTTGAGCAGCTTATACGAGGTTTGATTCTAACCAAATAGTTCAGTTACGTACCCCCATCAAAAACAAAAATAGAAAACATATTTCGATCATTTCACCAAATATAAAACATTAGAGGTGCATGCATCGTGACTGAATTCAGTATTCTTTTTTTTTTACGTAATATGAAAAATCACTAAAATTGAATAATATGGAAATTAACTCCTTCTATATCACTCTCATAAAATCATGCCAAACAAAAGAGGGAAAGTAGCAGAAACTAGTAAGCAAGGAAAGTTGCAGAGGCCTAAAACAAACCCTTGATAAAAAGCCTACCTAAAAATGTAAAAAATGGTAGGTAAGAGAGGGTGCAAAAATCTTTAATTTAATATTGAAAAAATTGGAAACCTTTCGAAATTCTGAAGGTTTTGCTGGCATTTCTGTATTATTATGGGAAAAAAGGAATTGAAAAGATTGTCATTATTTAGCCCAATTCATTGAACTGCTAAAAGATCACTTTAGAAAAGAGATGTTGAACTTCATTCATTGGCTGCATTGCGTGGTTGATTTTATCAGAGGGATACCATCTGCATAGAACAAGAACCCCAACTGGTATACCATTTAAAAAGTTAGTGCCCCATTCATTTGAACTTCAGTGTCCTATTTGAATACCAGAATTTTTAAATATCTTCCTGCCTTTTCAGATTCGTAATTAGGTTCTCTGTTGGCAGTTGCAGCTCAATTTTTAATTATTGTATTATTTTGTAAATATATATATGTGTTGTAGATATACAAATTCCAAGATAGTTACGCGGTCATACAATATTAGACAAAGTAATTAAAAGTCAAAATCTCAACATGTAGAAGGTGTAACTAGCATATAAAGAAGATAAAATAAAAGCCCGTTTGGACGTAAGAAATTTTTCCTTTTTTTTCACTTTTTTTCGAAAACATAAAATTTCAAATTTTTACTTGAAAATGCATTTTGAAAACTTTCGAAAATTTAAAAAAAAATCCAAAAAGCCGTTTTTCAAAAAATTTCACTCACAAAACTACAAAAACAATCCAAAATTATATTCATATTCAAACATCACTCTAAATTCAAATACTATTTTCACTTAAAAAAAATTTCCACCATATTTTGAAATTTTACAATTCTTATGTCCAGACGCCCACTAAAAGAATGTTACACGAGTCGGTCTATAGGTGCGATATGGTGAGTGAGTGTGCTAAAAGGGAGTACTTTAAACTTAAAATCATATGAAAGAAGATTATCTCGAAATATGTACAATCTCTTGATCTAAAAAAGCAGGGCACAATGAAAATAAAGAAACCACACAGACGGCACCCATTACTTAGAAGTTAGAACTAAGCTTTAACTATGTTAGTTTTTAGGTCCAATATTTTTTTCGAGTCTTTTATTCATGGCAAATGTTTATAGACTAGCAGCCAAGAATATAAAGAACCTTTAATGCTCTTAGTGTTACTTTTATTTTTATTTTATATACTAGTAATATTTAATTGAGATGAGCTTAAATTCATCGATATGGACGGTAAATATTTAGGAAAAATTACATTGTATAACCGCTATAAAAATATAGTCAAAAAAATATATAAAGTTTGTATATATATATATATATATATATACATTTTGTACGTTATATACAAAATTATACAAATATTATATACTTTTTTGGCTATTAAATATAAAAAGTTTTTACCGGTGGCTAAAAGTGATAATACCTCAAATATTTATATAATCAATCCCAATTTATTCGGAACTGAGATGTGATTATATTGTTATTGTTCACTATAAGCATTTAAACTTGTTTACCTCCAAAATAGTAGTAGCAATTATATTTGATCTGTGGTTCTAAAAATATGTGATTTATTCCAATACTAGTGAATGAACAAGTAAGATTAAGTATGAGTGAGAAGAAATGATGAACCAAACAAGTGTTGCTAGAGCAATAGGGACCTCGAGCTCGATATTCTCGGGGGCCTCGAGGTGAACCAAGAGCAATAAAGTTGAAGAACAATTCTGAGCACAGTAAACGAGAAAAGTAATATAGAATGTTCTATTGGCAGTGATAAGATGATGTTTACAAATGATTGGGGTCCCCTTTATATATAAGGGGAAATCCCAAATAAGATACCTTTCTATTTACAGTAAAAAATCCTATTGGTAAAGTTGTATAACCGCCTAGTACTGATTAGTACGAACCAATCCTGAAAACCATTAATTGATAACAGTTATTGGTCGTCCCTTTAGCTTCTCCAACACGCTTAGAAAACCTCTATAAATACTCCACTCCTTCACTCTCCTAACTTTTACTTTCTACAACATCTTCAAGTCTTCATCAACTCTTCTCTGCATTTACCCCTTTCTTGTGCCCATTTCCTAACCAACTTCTTCTTCTTCTTCTTCTGAATTTTCACAACAAAAATGGAAAAAACTTCTAAGACAGTTCCACAACAGGAGAAGGATCCTTCGTCTTCACACCCATCTAAGAGTAAGACGACGACGCCTCTTCGTATTGAGGAATGCACCCCTGGGCCTTGCGATACGTCTTCTGATTTTAAAATCGATAGACTTGCTTCGGTTCCAGGACAGTGCAAACCCATGTCTCGGTATATTATCTTAATAACCGAACTCAAACAAGTGAAAGCAGATTGCCGTTGGGGAGATGAAGTACATGTGGAGATCCCTTCACCCGATGATGATATAACCGCTTACAAAGTAGGGTTCCTAAGCGTATATACAAATCCATTCACCTTAGGTCCCGTATATCCTTCTTTGCCCCTTCTAGATCCAGTGATTCTCGACTTTTGTCGACAATATCGGGTGACGCTTGGCCAAATTTACCCTTTCTTTTAGCGAATTATTCACCTAATTAGATACTTCTCGAGCAAGGTCGAGGGGATGCCTTTTACGCTCGACCATCTGATCAGACTGTACAGCTCTCGTCTCTATCAAAGTGGCCTGATAAAATTGCAACATCGATCTTTGAAGTCTTTCTTCGCTAGTATCGCTGAAGATAAAGACCCAGGGTGGATGAGCCGCTTCGTTCGAGTCAGGACCTCCGACCTGATTCCCGCTGAAAAGATGTCATTCCCCGAGGAATGGAATATGAAGCGTAAGTACAGACTTATCGAGTATGTTTCATTAACTAAATGTTTTCTCTTTCTTTTGCACTAACTCTTTTTTGATGATGCAGCCTTCGATTGGTACCCCGGTGCGGTTACGGACCTCCCGGGTTGGGTTTGGCAACTGGCTTCCACCTCCTCCTACGCTGAGCGCGTCTGGCGTGATTTGGCCAAAGGCCAATGGGAGGCACAAAAACCACGGTAAGCTCTTATCGTTTGCATATTTACATCCCTTAGCGAAATATTCCTTAGTAAAAATACTTAACTTTGTGTTTGTACATGCCTCAGAGATGTTGTTTCAATGAGTCTGCCCCCACCCGGTGAGGCAGAAACTCCGAAGCCCGCCAAAGATAATAAAAGGAAGAAGGGGTCGCCGGTAAACTCACCAAATCCAAAGAAAACAAAAGCTCGAAAGCCTAAGGCTGATGTGGTGGCCTAAACTCCGGAAGCTTTCGAAAGTCTTCGTGTTGAGGACGATGAGGATGATGACCGCCCGTTAGTGGTCAGGGGAAGAGGAAGCACTAATGCTTCAAAGGCTGCTGAATCGAAGGTTGCTTAACCGAGGGCTGCCGATGCGGTTCCACCTCAAACCGAGGAAGTCTCCGAGGGGAGCTCGAGCAAAGTCCCCGAGCCGACTGATGCTAAAAACACTCCTTGTCCTGAAGGGCACTCGTTTGATGAACTCGGAGGGCCCAACTCTAAGGCTCTTTGTAAGTAGGAGAAAGCCACGATTGAGCCACTCGGGGTAATTGATGTGGAAGACTCTCCTCCACTAGGCTCGTCGTTCTCTGCGGGGTACATATGGGATGCCCAAGACATGAAGACTCCTGATGTGGGAACATCCCACGGGGAGAATGATATCTTCGGAGAATTCCTCACCGGGATCGAGGAGGGGTCCGACCTTGACGCCTCGTTCATCTTTGAAGAGGCTGAGAAGCTTCGAAAGCAGGTAAAATTTTCCTAAACGACTGTGTTTAGAGTTTGATTTCTAGTCTTTCTGACTCCCTTTCTTTGGGACAAGGCTATGATGCTCTACTACCAAGCTTTTTCCAATTCTCGGGCTGAGCTTGCCCGATGTGAAGACGAGCTTAGGAAGCTTATGCTAGAGTCGGAACTCAAGGCTCTCTATGTCAAAAGAGAGGGGGAACTCAACGACCTTCGAGCACGTTCGGAGAAGGTGTCCCAAGAGCGGGCTGAGTTCGTTGAGAAGGTGATATAGCCTTTGTGGGCTTATTTTATGCTTAGTTATTTTAGTGTCTAATGTTTCAAATCGATTTTAAGAAAAAGGCCGATTTGGTGGGGAAACTTCGGGAGGAGCTTATAACAAAGATGCTGAAACCCTCGGGTTGAAGCAACGTATGGATGATCTGGCATCCGAGAAGGATACTCTCCGGGAAAATCTGACCTCGCCTGAGCACCAACTTTAGAGTGCAAAAGAGGAGAGTCATAAATATAAGGAGCTTCATACTTATTCGGCCGCTGAATTATCTAAAGTCATGTCCGAAGCTAATGCCCTCGTGTCCTCATACCGAACCAATGTTTTTGCTGCTAATGCTCGGGTTGAGGAGGTATCTGCTGCAGCCGAGCAAAAAAGCTAACTTGTGTCTCCAACCACGTTCGTCTAGAATCTCGAAGGCAAACTCTCGAGGAGGTGCATGCTAAAGGCTTTAACCTTTCTACCGAAATCGAGAAGGTAAAATCTTTGGAAGAAGAGGCATCTGCATTGCTCTCCACCGATGAGGATTCGGCTAGTGCCTCCGAGAGTGGGGGAGACGAGGCTGAAGTCCCCGAGGAGGAAGAGGCCCCCAAAGACCAGGCTACCGAAGAACAAGCTCCCAGAGATGTGGCTCCCGTGGATGCTGCCTCCGAGCAAGTGACCCCGACAGTAGATTAGGTCCTTTTTTTATTTTCTTTCTTTTGTGTAAGGGCTCCATGTGGGAGTTTTTGTAAAAGTATTTTTGGACCATTTCTTGAATATAAAGGACATTTTGTTTCATCTTCATTTTGTGTTAATTTCTGTCTTGTCTTCTCTTGAGGAATGAATTTTGGTGTTGTTGACGGTCAGCTCGATTTTGGACTTAGAATATAAAACCCTTAGGTTTTGTGTTTTGATCAATGATCGATAATATGTTACCCCTTAAGGTTCGAGCCGAGTTTAAAAGTTGGTTCGATGTTAACTCGGGGTGAAGGGACTTTTGAGTCTGAGCTAAGTAAGGTTTCGAGCATAGTATGATTTGGCATTTAAGCTCTTTAAATATCGACCCTTAGGTTATTAAAGTATCAGCCCTTAGTCTCTTTAGGTTGGCCCTTAGGATCTTTTAAGTTGGCCCTTAGGCTCTTTAGGTTGTCGCTTAGGTTCTTTTAGGTTGGCCCTTAGGCTCTTTTAGGTTGGGCCAATTCGGCCTCTAAAATGGATACAATTTTCCCTCTTTCTGAGAAAAGACTTAGTAAAACTTTTGTTATGACTTGGCATGTATTTATATTCGTTCGATTTTTCGACGGTTCGACTGATTGGAACCTCCTTTGCAAGTTGATGTGCAACGATAATTGAATACCTCTTAAGATTTTTTCGAAGACTGATATTTTCGAAGCCTCCACATTATTCGAGAGCTGATTTTATCGAAGCCCCTTATAATTTGCTTTTGCCGAGGGTAGAATGATTTAATCAATTTTTTGAAGTATTTGAAGGCCTTTAGTTTTATGGAGGAAGTCGGATGTCTCCGAGCCGCGTTATTTCAGCCGTATCCTTTTCATATGACCGTAGTCTTTTGTATGGTCGTAACCTTTAGTCCTCGAGTGTGATGGCCTTGGCCTTAATATCGAGGGAATGCCTCTTTGAGGTCTTATAAGTTCGAGTGGGCCTCTTCGATGTCTTATATTTTTGAGTTTTCGATGACTCGGTGCGTTGACTGCCAATGACAATCCCCGAGTATTCAGATGCATTTGAGGTTTTGGCCCTTGAGCCGTTTCATTGTAGAAATATAAATGTGAAAATTGTAGACTTCTTTGAGGCACAAAGTGTTTCCATATAATAACAGTGCTTCTTTGAATGATTGATACATGTGTACATGTTTTGCCTGTTGGGGGCTCGACTGCTCTACGCGGACACGGTTCATTTGACCGTTTGGCCCATTACATCATTTTCCTATCGAGGCCCTCTTTGGCTTGAATTATTTTCTTCGAAGATGTCACTTCCGAGGGTGATGCACCCCAATATTTGAGGTTGATTGAAAAGAAGCATTGAATACTTGTTGAATTTTCCTTAGGTAGCATATAAGTGTTGCATCGTTAAAAACCTTGCCGGTAAAACCCATTTGGGATAAAACCCGATCTAAGGGAAAAAGAGTGCAACGCATGCTTTAAAACCTAAGGTCTTCGATTTGAAGGGTTCTTCGATGTCTCCATTCGAACACCTGTAAGGAATTAGTATGAAATATAAATGAAAAGGGGAGAAGGTCATACTTCAGTAATAATAGCGTTTGAGCAATGATATATTCCAATTGTTTGGTAGTTGCTCGCCTTCTATTGTGTTGAGTTTATAGGATCTGTTGCCTATGACTCCGAGGACACGGTACGACCCTTCCCAATTAGGGCCTAGTTTCCCTTCGTTTGGGTCTCGAGTATTGAGGGTGACTTTTCTTAGGACTAAGTCCCCGACTCCGAAATGACGAAGGTTTGCACTTCTGTTGTAATATCTCTAAATCCTTTGTTTTTGTACGACCATTCGGACTAGTACGACTTCACGTTTTTCGTCCAGTAGTTCGACGCTAGTGTTCATGGCTTCGTGGTTCGAATCCTCAGTGGTATGCTGAAACTTGACGCTATGTTCTCCGACCTCGATCGGAATCAACGCTTCAGACCCATACACCAAAGAAAACAGGGTTTCCAATGTACTCGACTTTGACGTCGTCCGAATGCCCATAACACCTGGGGCAATACTTCTCTCCATCTTCCCTTCGCATCATCCAACTTTTTCTTCATGTTTTGAATGATGGTTTTGTTTGTCGACACAGCCTGGCCATTTGCGCTTGGGTGATAGGGCGTCGATAAAATCCTTTTGATTTTATGGTCCTCGAGGAATTTCGACACTTTGCTGCCGATGAACTGCTTTCCATTGTCTCATGCTATCTCGGCGGGTATCCCGAACCGGCATACAATGTGGTCCCATATGAAGTCGATGACCTCTTTTTCTCTTATTTTATCTAAGGCCTGTGCTTTGACACTTTTTGAGAAGTAGTCAGTCATAAACAAAATAAATTTAGCTTTACCTGGCACCCTTGGTAGAGGGCCAACGATGTCCGTCTCCCATTTCATGAATGGCCATGGGGATAAGACTGAATGGAGTTGTTCACCGGGCTGATGGATCATCGGTGCAAACCTTTGGCATTTGTCACACCTTCGACGAACTCCTTTGTTTCTTTTTCCATACTATCCCAATAATATCCTGCTCTGATCACCTTTCGAACCAAGGAATTGGCACTTGAGTGATTCCCACAAGTGCCTTCATGGATTCTCGTAGTACATAATCGGTGTCCCCCGGTCCCAAACACACCTCTAGTGGTCTGTCAAAGGTTCTTCTATATAATGTTCCATTTTCATCGAGTCAGAATCGAGCTGCTTTGGATCGTAAGGCCCTCGACTCTTTTGGGTCCGAGGGAAGCTTCCCGTGCTTCAATTATTCGACGTACTTGTTCCTCCAATCCTACGTCAAACTTGTTGAATTTATTTCTGCATGGCCTTCTTCGACTACCGACTTCGACAATTGGACGACAGTCCCTGGGACAATGTCATCCTCTTCGATCAACGACCCCAAATTTGCAAGAGCACGGCCTCACTATTCTGTTCTCAGGGCACGTGGTCCAGTGTCCATTCCTTGAAGTGATGTAATGTCACTTGAAGTTTGTCCAAGTATCTTTGCATTCTATCCTCTCGAACCTCAAAGCTCCTATTCACTTGGTTCACTACCAAAAGAGAGTCGTATTTAGCGTCGATGACCTCTACTCGTAGGCTCTTGGATAGTTCGAGACCTGAAATCATGGCCTCATACTCGGCCTCATTGTTAGTTAATTTCGAAGTTTTTACAGATTGTCTAATGATGCTTCCCATAGGAGGTTTTAAGACTATGCCGAGCTTGGAACCTTTCACATTCGAGGCACCATCTGTGAAGAGGTTCCACACCCCTGATGATGTACCCGTTTTTAGTAAGAGTTCCCTTTCTACTTCGGGCACGAGGGCAGGCGTGAAATCATCCACGAAGTCTGCCAAAATTTGAGACTTGATAGTCGTTCGGGGTTGATATTTGATATCATACCCCCAAGCTCGACGGCCCATTTGGCCTATCGGCCAATAGTTCGGGCTTATGCAAGATATTTCAAAGTGGATATGTAGTTAGTACACATATGGAATGACATTGAAAATATGATTTCAACTTCCTAGATGCACTTACTAATGCAAGAGCTAACTTTTCCAAATGTGGGTACCTGGTTTCAGCGTTCCCTAGGGTCCGACTTACTTAATAAATAGGGAATTGCGTACCTTGTTCTTCTCGAACCAACACGCCACTTACCGCTATCTCGGACACGGCTAAGCACAAGTAGAGTTTTTTATCCTCTTTCGGAGTATGGATCAAGGGTGGGCTCGAGAGATACCGTTTTAATTCTTCTAAGGCTTGTTGACACTCCGGAGTCCATGAGAAGTTGTTCTTCTTCTTGAGTAGGGAAAAGAAATGGCTACTTCGATCTGATGACCTCGAGATAAATCGGCTCAAGGCAAGTATCCGTCCGGTTAGCCGTTGCACGACTTTCACATTATTTATGACGGTGATTTCCTCGATGGATTTGGTTTTATCGGGGTTGATCTTGATCCCCCTGTTCGATACCATGAACCCTAGAAATTTGCCCGAGTTCCAAAAGCGCATTTCTCGGGGTTGAGTTTCATGTTGTACTTTCTTAGGATATCGAACGTTGCCTGCAAATGAGTGAAATGGTCCTCTGCGCGCGGGGACTTCACTAGCATGTTATCAATATAAACTTCCATAGATTTGCATATTTGGTGTTCGAACATTTTATTAACTAAGCGTTGATATGTAGCTCCTGCATTTTTTAGCCTGAAAGACATTATATTATAGCAATATGTACCACACTTCATGATAAACAAAGTCTTTTTCTGAGCCTCCGGGTTCATTTGAATTTGATTGTACCCGGAGTAGGCATCGATAAAAGTAAGGATCTCGTGCCCAGCCGTAGCATCGATCAGACGGTCGATGTTGGGCAGTGGGAAGGAATCTTTAGGGCATGCTTTGTTCAAATCTTTGTAGTCTACACACATTCTAAGTTTGTTTCCCTTTTTAGGGACTACCACTACGTTAGCTAGCCACTCGAGATATTTTACTTCCCTAATGGATCTTATCTTGAGAAGTTTTGTTACCTCGTCTTTGATGAATGCGTGCTTTACCTCGGACTGAGGCCTTCTTTTTTGCTTCACCGGTTTAAATCTAGGATCGACACTTAGTCGATGGGTGGTTATGTCCGGTGGGATCCCTTCATCTCTAAGTGGGAGCAAGCAAAGAAATCAACTTTATCGATAAGGAATGAATGCATTTTTCCTGAGTTTGGGAGTTAATCCCGTTCCCAAGTATACCTTTTATTCCGACAGATGCTCGATAAACACCACTTGCTCGAGCTCTTTGACCGTGGACTTCGTCGCATATGACTCCTCGGGGCGACGAAGGCTCGATGGGTAAGGAAATATTCTTCTTCGTCCTTGACCACCTGTTCCTCGGGCTCAGCCGAGGACATGGGATGTGATTGCTATTTGGCTATCTGCTTGTCCTTGACGCTCGACTTTTCCGATGTAGGTGGCATCGATAATGGAGCCAAGTTGTGGACTCCAAAAATCTCCTTAGATGCATGCTGCTCCCCGTATACCATTTTCACGCCATCGTTTGTTGGGAACTTCATCATTTGGCGAAGGGTCGATGGCACTGCCCTCATGTTGTGTATCCACGGCCTTCCCAGCAAAGCATTATATCTCATGTCCCCTTCGATGACATGAAACTTCGTGTCTTGTATGGTTCTGGGCACGTTGACTGGGAGGATGATTTCCCCTTCGTTGTCTCACCTGCCATGTTGAACCCGTTCAAGACTCGAGATGTCGATATGATTTGGTCAAGTAGCCCGAGCTGCTCCACGACCCTTAATCTGATTATATTTGCTGAGCTACCTGGATCCACGAGAACACATTTAACTTGAACTTTATTTAAAAGGATAGAAATTACCAGTGCATCATTGTGAGGCTAAGATAAGGCCTCGATGTCTTCCTCGCCGAATGTGAGAGTGTCCTCGGGTATGTAGTCCTGAGACCTCTTCTCCCTGGTGATAGATAATTTGGTACGTTTGAATACAGGTCCTTGTGGGACGTCGACTCCGCCTATGATCATGTGAAGGACATGTTGGGGATCTTCCAGTTCATTTTTCCTGTTTGTGTCTCTTTCTCAGAAATGGTTCTTGGCACGTTCGCTGAGAAACTCTAGAAGGTGCCCTTCGTTGAACAATCGGACTACCTCCTCTCTAAGTTTCCTGCAATCCTCAGTCTTATTCCCATGAGTACCATGATACTTGCACATCAAGTTGTGGTTCCTCTGAGAAGGATCGATCTATATGGGTTTGGGTCATCTGGTGTCTCTAGTTTATCCAATGGCTGAGACAATACCTGAGACATCGACGC
This sequence comes from Nicotiana undulata, assembly GCA_005239495.1. Classification (NCBI taxonomy): domain Eukaryota; kingdom Viridiplantae; phylum Streptophyta; class Magnoliopsida; order Solanales; family Solanaceae; genus Nicotiana; species Nicotiana undulata. The sequence goes on along the minus strand of ML246369.1, from coordinate 9,766 downwards.
TGAAGTTGTATTCTGATAATCGGGGTGCCTCCACCGGCTCTAGGTGCCTATCGAACCCGGTCTTACTCATGAGTCCCTAGGAATTCTGGCATCGATATGCTCTTCGATCATTCCAAGTATGTTGTGCCTCGAAATGTTCCTTCTATCTTTGGCGTATGGCTGATATATTTCCTTGTTCGACCTTTGTTCTCTGTCTTCATCTCTCGACTCCTTTGCTAGTAACCTGCTTGGATAAACTGAGCCCGAGGGGGCTCCCAACTGGTCGTCCTCGACCCTAATATTTGATTGGTACATGTTATGCACATCCGCCCAAGTCACAGCGGGGTACTCGATCAAGTTCTGCTTCAACTGCCTCAAAGCTACCGAACTCCGTTCATTTATCCCCTGAGTGAAGGATTGTACGGCCCAGTCATCGGAGACTAGTTTCATCTCCATTCGCTCCAACTGGAAATGGGAGACGAACTCCCTCAACATCTCGTTCTCTTTTTGCTTGATTTTGAATACATGTGACTTCCTTGTTGCAACCTTTATGGTACCAGCATGTGTCTTTACAAATGAATCTACCAACATGGCAAATGAATCGATAGAGATTGGGGGAAGGTTATGATACCACATCATGGCCCCCTTGGACAAAGTTTCCCCAAATTTCTTCAGTAGAACAGACTCGATCTCGTCGTCCTTCAAATCATTCCCCTTTATACCACAAGTATATGTGGTAATGTGCTCGTTGGGATCGGTGGTACCGTTGTATTTAGGGATGTATGGCATCCGAAACTTCTTCGTAATGGGCTTCGGAGCCGCACTCCGGGGGAATGGTTTTTGTACAAACTTCTTTGACTCCAGCCCTTTCAAAATCGGAGGTGCTCCCGGAATCTGGTCGACCCTCGAGTTGTAGGTTTTCACCTTCTTATCATTGTCCTCAATCCTTTTTTCTCCCAACTCGATCCTCTTAGTGAGTTCCACGAGCATCTTCATGATGGTGGGGTCAGTTCCCGACCCATTATTGCTTGATCTCTCGGGGGTTGGCTCAACTCGATGAGTTGTTTCTGGTCCTGCCCCGCTCGGAGTCTTTTGCTGACTCTGCAACTGAGTGATGGCTTCCTGTTGTGCTTGAAACATTTCAAAAATCACTTGTAGACTGACTTCTCTCTCTTCTCGAGTCTGTGTGGCATCAGGATTGTCCCGTCCGCGTACACTTCCTTCAACATCAGTGCCCAAGTCGACGTTGAAAACAATGTGTGAACCAACGTCGACTGGGCTGGGGGCTGGTGCTACCCCAGGGTTAAGCGGTGGCACACCGGTCCCTGAAGTTGTTGCACTGTTTTCTCCATGGAATCTGAGGCCGTTGTTTCCATGCTTAGGTGCGTTTGCAGTGTTAGACGTTTTTTAGCCTGAAATTAAAGAATCTTTGACAATAAAAAGTGTGAAGAATAACGTATGTTATCAGAAAACTAGCACTAAAATAATCACTATTATCTTTAGCCCCACGGTGGGCGCCAAACTGTTTACCTCGAAAATAGTAGTAACAATTATATTTGATTTGTGGTTCTAAAGATATGTGATTTATTCCAATACTAGTGAATAAACAAGTAAGATTAAGTATGAGTGAGAAGAAATGATGAATCAAACCAGTGTTGCTAGAGCAATAGAGACCTCGAGCTCGATATTCTCAGGGGCCTCAAGGTGAGCTAAGAGCAATAAAGTAAGAACAATAAAGTTGAAGAACAATTCTGAGCACAGTGAACGAGAAAAGTAGTATTGAATGTTCTATTGGCAGTGATAAGATGATGTTTACAAATGATTGGGGTCCCCTTTATATAGGAAGGGAAATCCCAAATAAGATACCTTTTTATTTACTGTAAAAAAATCTATTGGTACAACTGTATATTCGCCTAGTACGGATTAGTACTAACCAATCCTGAAATTTACGCCTTGACCTATGTGCCCTTGAGAAATTCCCACTCTTTCTTGAGTGTCATCGAAATGATACTACCTCAGGGTAGGTCGTGCGAGGCCTTCGATTTGTTCTCTCGAGGTGTGCATTTTCAGAGCGGGTTCGACCTTTACTTCGAATAGTCCGAGCTCGGGCTCGGAATACAATTGAGGCTTCGAAATCGAGTTCTCCGATTTCGACCGTATACAAAACTTACTCATAAATTTGGAAAGCAAGGAGAAATAATCTTTTATGTTTTCTTATAAATGTATTAAGCTAGCAATTCCTTGGTTTTCCTATTTCTTAAGTTTTTATTTACGAAGTCGTGTCGTCTATGAGACAATATCACAGTCATTTTTGGTCCAGTACTAAAATTTGAAAGTCAAAGAACATAAGTTTATCAGAGAAGCAACGCATGAATTTATAACTTGTATCTAATCTCATTTTTTTAGGTGTACAATTTTTGGTCCACAACTTTTTGGGCACAGACGATTTTGAAGTGTGCACAACACGTTAAAACCTAACATAGGAAAAACTAGGGAAAAGCATAAGCATTATCGTAGCTTAATTAGCTATGATATAGAACGAGATTACATAAAGTTATGTTCTTCAGTATTTTTTTTTCTACAAGCTTGAAACGTAACGTAGTTTACAACAACAACAATGAATCCATCGTAATCTCATAAGTGGAGTTTAGAAAGAGTAATATAAACGCAGACCTTATCTCTATTTTGAGAAGGCAGAAATACTATTTCCGATAGACCATTTGCTCAAAGACGAAACATGATACAATGATATACTCGAAATCAGTATTACAAATTTGATCCTTCTAATTTCCTAGCTATTGCATACTAAAATAGTTAGGTAGTAAATTTTTCCCAATTAGGTATCAAAATGATATTGCCTATTGTTGAGATCAACATAAATATATTTGAATTCTTTTCCTGGTCAAAGAATATTTGACGGTCTTATAAATAACAAGATGGCAATGTAATTATGGGAAGACTGAAAATATACCAACTCGTAATTTGTGAATATCCCAGTTTAGCCTCATTTTCCACCTAGCTTATTTTTAACTATATTTGAGATGTGTTGTGATTTTATTATGAAATGCTCGTACATGCATTATGCAATTATATATATGGCAGTCTCCTTTGTCACTAGAGAAGCTTACTTTCATTTAAAGTCAAACCTCTATATAATAATTGAGTTATTCCGGATACAATTGTTGTCCTTTAAGTTATTGATAATTATATACCTATGTATTTCATATTTAGTTTTTAGTTAGTTGTTATAAAAAAATATTCAAAAAGTCATTTTTTTTCATTTGGTTATGTTATCAAATATTTAATTTTAATTTTTAAAAAGCTAATACAATATTTTTAAAGTGAAATAGTTAAAAAAAAAAAGGTGGGTTGTGGGGGGAGGGGGGCTATGTTAACAAGAAATCATAGTTGCTAACCGCATAAAAAATCACAGCTTTTTCTAACTATTTCTCTTCTTAAATTGGAAGTCCTCCCAAGTCCCAACAGCAAAAAGAGCTTTGTTTTCTAAAGAAAGTTATTTAAAGTATTTTGATGGAATAATAAATTAAAAAGAAATTGGAAGAAGATGAAGGGGCAAAAGGGTAAATGAGGAAGAAAAGGAGAAAATAGAGATGACAACCAGGAGAAAAAGAAAACAAAGCATATGTCTAATCAATCATTTTCATAAGGTTGATGACTCACCAATGTTCGGCCCTCCGCTACAGCCTACAGCTCGAGCCGCTGCATGTTAATCAATTTATATTTCAATTCTTTTTTGATAAGTTCATTGCTTCAAAAACTATTCTACTTTTTCCATTTCGATTTAGATGAGTTAGTTTGACTCGATACAAACTTTAAAGGGAAGAAAGGAAATTAAAATTTATAATCTTAAAAGTTTAAGAGGTAAAAGTTTTGTGAGTCATGATATTTGTGTGATTATAAACGCTTCTTATTAAGGGTAAAATTGATAAAATAAAAAGTTTAAAGTTGAATTATTTTCAATTATAGAAATGTGTCACTCTTTTTGGAACGGACTAATAAGAAAAGTGTGTCATTTAAATTAAAATAAAGGGAGTAATTAATTATTGGCGTACGTAAGAGATATCCTACAATAGTAAGAGGCAGAAAAGTAACATAGTGTTAGAGGCGGAAGAGGTTCACCCGAACGTCTTTCGCCGAAAAATTAGACTGAACATATAAGACAATTTTATTTTGTATTTCTATACATTATATTTTGAATCTCCTTACACAGTCCAAAAACATAGCTCATTAGCCAAGGAGGTTCAAAAATTTTGTGAGGTTGTTGGTTCAATTTTTTAACTTTTTTTAAAATTATGTTAGTGAAAATTCTGCTTCTGCCACTTTATGTTGTATGATAGGTACCAGAGAAAAACAAATCCTTATGAGATGAATATGAACTTTGTTTTTGGAATATGTCAAAGTAGTTTTTTGAAGGGGAAAAAGTCAAAGATACCCCTATATATTGGTATATTGTTCACATCTATCCTCCGTTATACTATCAGGACATATTCGTCCTTACCGTTAACAAAGCTTTCTATAAACACCCTGTATTGGTAAAAAGAGTATCACACGTAAGCAAGACCTTGACAACTCAGCTAGCTACGTGGACCAAATAAAACGTCACAGATGGACATGATTTTATAAAGAGGTACAAGATTAACTCAACAAGCACGAGCGCCGGATTGAATCGACAGGCACGAGATTGATTCGTCAGCCACAAGTGCATCAGCCACGGAAAACCCAATGAAGAAGAAGAGATGCGGTCGTAAAGAACCCAAACAAAGCCACAGATAGATTCGAGAATCAACAGTTAATGACTTATACGTTATGTAACTCCTATATAATAGTAATGGTTATCCTTTTATAATCCTTTGTAACGCCTCATTAATGTAATAATTAGCCATTAATGAGCAATCATGAAAGAAACCAAAACGTTATGCTAGTAAGTCCCTATATAAAAGGGAAGAATTGTAATCCATAAGATCATCTGAATTCTCGAATACAAACTACTTTACTTTTCTGCATTCTATACTGCTTATTATTCCTTTATTCATTATATTATTCACTCGATTATCAGTAACCCGCGTTTATCCTAAAATAGCTTTGGTCAAAGAATCTCATTCTTTGGTTAAATAAATTGGTTCTGTTACCGACAAATCTGATAATCATAGTGCGTTTACCAACTGATATCCTTTAAATCGTGTCGAATTCCAACAACAACGTCAAAAAAAATGACGACAACAACCAACAAGGAAATGGAACCCCAGTCCCATCTCCTTGAGGAACACCACGTGCTTCGAGGGAATCATCCCTTGAAAGATCTGATAACCATCGTAATAATAATGAGAAACCAATAGAGCAAGATCAAATAAGGCAAATGATTGCTGAATACGTGGGGCAGGCTTTGCAAGAATTTGCGAGAGGATTACCACAGGCACCTCCAGTACCACTAACGCCGCCTTCAAATAATATAATCGTAGTAGAGAATCCGCAATCTGGATTAATAAACTCAACCAGAGGTGAAACCCCCAATGCATCTCTTGAAACGAGACTAGGTACGACTAATAACTCTGAGTTACAAAATTTATTACTAACCATGCAAAAACAGATAAAGGAACAGAACGATCGCATCGAGCAAATCCCTGGAGTGCCGCCTATCATTAAGGGCATTGATGTTGATAGACCTTGGAAGCCAAGTGCAGCTCCATTGCCTATACCCAAGAAATTTAGAATGCCCGACGTTCCTAAATATGATGGAACAACTGACCCACGCGATCACGTGACTGTCTTCACTACTGACGTAAAAGACAATGACTTAACAAAAGAGGAGATCGAATCGGTCCTTGTCAAGAAATTTGGGGAAATGCTCACAAAAGGAGCTTTAACCTGGTATTCTCTTCTCCCTGAAAATTCTATAGATTCATTTGCTGAACTTGCAGATTCGTTTATAAAAGCACACTCTGGTGCACAAAAATTTGAAAAACGAATGGAAGATATATTCAAGATAAAGCAAGGAGACATGGAATTGCTTCGTGAATGTGTAGACAGGTTTCAACGAGAAAGAATGCAATTACCAAGGGTGCCTGACAATTGGGCAGCCATGGCATTTGCAAGCAACTTAAACGATAAAAGCTCAGAAGCCACGAGACGACTTAAAGAAAGTCTGAGAGAATTCCCAGCTACAACATGGAATGATGTGTATAACAGGTACAGTACCAAACTCAGAATCGAAGAAGATATCATTGCTCGATCAAAAGATGAAGAGTATCCCAGAACCAGACGTCCAAAACCAGAGAAAAGGTCAGGTAAATACAGGTATGATACTTACTTAGGACCTTTGAGACGTGACACACGTCCCAGGTTCGAAAATACAAGACCATCGGGAAGAGATATAAGCTTATCCTCATCTAGATCCAAAAGAGATCGAGATGAACGGTCCAGGGGTTATACCCGAATTGGAGACCATAACTTCAATTTGAGTAGTACTGAACTTGTCTCAATATTGAGAAATATGGGAGACAAGGTTAAATGACCCAAAGAAATGCGATCTAATCCTAACAGGAGAAACCTTGATCAGTGGTGTGAATTCCACAATGATCATGGCCATAGAACTGCAGATTGCAGATTTTTGCAAGGTGAAATAGAACATCTATTAAAACAGGGCTACTTAACATAATTGTTTAGTGATAAAGGTAAACAGGCATATATGAAGAACATGCAGGAGCCCCCAAAACCTCCTTCCCCAAAACGAACTGTCAATGTCATACATGGAGGGGAAGAAGTGAACGGCATGGTCTACCAGTTAACATCAAAAGTCACAAGTACCCACGAGAAACGAGTTCGAGAAGAGACGAAGAAAGATCAAATAACTTTTGATGATGCAGCTTTTGGCGGATTAATGCTTCCTCATAACGATGCACTGGTAATATCTTTAATTATTCATGACACTAACGTTAAAAGAGTGTTGATTGATCCATGCAGTTCAGTCAACATTATTTTGATAAAAGTCGTGGAGGAAATGCTGGTAGAAAATGAAATGATCCCAAAGGCACGAGCCATATCTGGGTTCGATAATTCAACAGTGATAACTAAAGGAGAAATCGAACTTACCACTTACGCCGAAGGAGTCGTCAAAAATGCGAAATTCCAAGTCATTGATACAGAGATGGCTTATAACGTTATTTTGGGAAGACCATGGATCCATGATATGAAAGCGGTCCCATCCACCTTACATCAGGTAATAAAATTCCCTTCAAAGTGGGGAGTAAGACAAATTAGAGGTGACCAGAAAACTTCGAGAATTATCAATTCGATAGCTCTTCAACAAAAAAGATACGGGAGAGACAGCAAATTATCGAACAAAATTTCCTCAACAAACAGGTATGGAAAAAACCTCTGATCAACTATGTACAAAAGAAATGGATATTCAACTAGGTACGGAAGGATATAACGATGAAACAAATCATGTTACCATCAAGGATGAGCTAGAACATGCAGACATAGATTCCAGACTGGATTTCATTCGTGAACCAGAAGAAGACGAGCATATTAAAACAACTGTTGAAGAACTTGAGGTTGTTCCGCTTTCTGAACAAAAGCCTGAGAGAAAGTTGCATATTGGCACAAAATTGCTGGAAAGACTAACTCTTGAGCAAAAAGGTATGTTAGTTAATTATTTAAAAGCTAATGAGGACTGTTTTGCATGGTCCCACTCAGATATGACAGGTATCCCACCAGAAGTGATGACTCATAAATTAAATGAAGATCCATCCTTCTCACCTGTTAAACAAAAGAAAAGAAAGCAAGGACCTTTCAAAAATCAAGTGATTGACGAGGAAGTTCAAAAACTACTGAACATAGGCTCGATACGAGAGGTAAAGTATCCTGACTGGCTGGCTAACACAGTAGTGGTGCCTAAAAAGAACGGCAAATGGAGGGTATGTGTAGATTATACTGATTTAAATAAAGCATGTCCTAAAGATTCATTTCCTTTGCCACATATAGATCAAATGATCGATGCTACCGCAGGTCATGAATTGTTAAGTTTTTTGGATGCATATTCTGGTTATAACCAGATTAAAATGGATTCCCTAGATGAAGAAAAAACTTCATTCATCACTAACAGGGGGACTTATTGTTATATTGTCATGCCTTTTGACTTGAAAAATGCAGGGGCCACTTACCAAAGGTTAGTAACAAAAAAGTTCCAAGAACATTTAGGAAAAACGATGGAAGTCTATATCGATGATATGCTTGTAAAATCAACACAAGCGGAAAATCATCTCCAGCATCTCTCTACTACTTTTGACATCTTATGCAGGTATAATATGAAGCTCAATCCGGAAAAATGTGCCTTCGGAGTGCAATCTGGTAAGTTTCTGAGATTCCTTGTATCTAATAGAGGAATAGAAGTAAATCCGGATCAAATAAAAGCTATAGAAGAAATACCTGAAATTCTGAAGAATAAAAAAGGAGTTCAAAGATTAAGAGGAAGAATAGCAGCTTTAGGGAGATTTATTTCTAGATCTTCCGAGAAAAGCTTTAAATTCTTTTCATCTCTTAAAAAGCAAAATCAGTTCGAGTTAACTGAAGAATGCCAGCAGGCACTCAAAGACTTTAAGATTTACTTATCAAAACTACCGTTGTTATCGAAGCCAAGAGAAGGAGAAAGATTATACATCTACTTGGCTGTTTCAGAAATTGTCGTAAGTGCAGTACTGGTAAGGGAAGAAAAAGGTAAGCAATCCCCTATTTATTATGTAAGCAAGACTCTGTTAGATGCCTAAACTAGATATCCACATCTAGAAAAATTAGCTTTAGCTTTAATAATGGCATCAAGAAAATTACGTCCTTATTTTCAATGTCATCCAATCACTGTCGTGACTTCATATCCTTTAAGAAATATTCTGCACAAACAAGAAATGTCAGGAAGATTATCCAAATGGGCAATAGAGTTAAGTGAGCATCATATAACATATCAACCTAGAAGGGCAATTAAATCGCAAATATTAGCAGACTTTGTAGCTGACTTTAGCAACAATATTACCCCTGAAGTGGAAAAAGAGTTACAACTCTTCAATGGTGTAAACCCAGGTCAATGGACCCTATTTATAGATGGCTCTTCTAATGTAAAAGGATCTGGATTAGTGTGATGACCCAAAAGGTCATCTTATGTAATTTAAGCCTTATCAGTGTTCCGAGGCTCTGAGAGCCTCCGTTAGTCTCACCTCGTTATGCGTGCTCTTCCCGGGCGAGTAGCCGGGAAGCTATTATGTGAAAAGTTGATGAAAAATGAGTTTTTGATAATTAATGAATGAATATAGTTGGCTTTGGTCAACATTTCTGGCAAACGGATCCGGACCCGTGATTCGACGGTCCCGGAGGGNTATGGGACTTGGGCATATGCTCGGAATCGAATTCCGAGGTCCCAAGCCCGAGAAATGAATTTTTAAAAGAAATTGTTTTCTGAAAATAATAAAGGAATAAGAAAGTGAATAATTATGTGAAAACAGTGTTACCGGGCCCGTATTATGATTCCGGAGCCCGGAACAGGTTATTATATATTAATTGTCATATTTGCAAAATTTGGTGTAAAACGGGCGTGAATTGAGTGGTTTCGGATCAAAATGAGGTTTTCGAAGTTTTAAAGAAATTGAAATGTGGCTTGGAAAGTGAGGTGATGTTCCCGAGGTCCGAATGAAATTCCGAGACCAGGAATAGTTCTGTGGTGGTAATTATAACTTATCTGTAAAGTTTGATGCCATTCCGAGCAGTTTAGGCCGGTTCG
>MDKH01167437.1:0-10000 GCA_005239495.1 Nicotiana undulata | reverse complement strand
AAATTGCAAGTCAAGCCTCAATCACAGCCTTTCCTCTCGAATCCAACTCCGAATCGGGAATATATAGACACAATGGATTTATTCACATCAATAAGTTCTCAATAAACCAATTCCTAAACCAAATTATACATTTCCTACTATTCCTCCGAGAATACTAAAATTCAACCCCGGGCCCACACGTTTAAATTTTTGAAAATTCATGAAGGAATCAATTACCTGGAGTCTAAGGATCGAAGTTATGTAATTTATTCAAGAATTTATGGCCTAACATGGAAAATCACGAAATTCCTAAGAACCCTGAAGTTTACTTCCTAATTCAATGATTTTAGGTGATTTAGTAGTGACTTAAGCTAGGAATTACTGTTAAAATTAGAAGTTTTGTGGGGTTTTACTTACCTCTTACAGTGGGTGGTCATGGAAGGTGATGCCCCAAGCTTGGATGCCCTCTAATGGAGTTTGAAGATGGAAGGAATGAGGAAAACCCGAAATTTTGGAATATTTAAGGGGCCTGCCAACAGGGGTTTCCGCACCTGCGACCTTAAGACCGCAGGTGCGGTCTCGCGCCCTCGAGAAAATGATCGCAATTGCGGAAAAGGGCCTGGGACCCTGGGCTCGCACCTGCGGGGTTGGGAGCCGCACCAGCGGTCCCGCTCCTGCGGAATTTTGGTCGCCCCTGCGGAAAGGTCGCACCTGCGATGGCCTGGACTGCACCTGCGGTCGTGCGCCTGCGGCCTGAGTCTCGCGCCTGCGGACTTTGGGCAAGGGGCTGGAGATCGCACCTGCGAGGCTGGGACTGCAGGGGCGGTCCCGCACCTCCGGCTGGGCAACCGCACCTGCGGTCACACCAGCTGCTGTGCACCAGTAGTGGTTTTTGGCCTCGCGCGGGGTCCGGGAGGCACCTGGGCCCACCCGAGCCCCGTCCAAATATACCAACAAGTCCCAAATCATTAAACGGACGTGTTCGAGCTCACGAAACACTCAATACAACGCTAAAACTCAAAATCACCCTCCAAAACCCCTGAATTCAAAACTTAAGAACTTTGAAATTATAGAATTCACTTCGACGTGCCGAACCGGCCTAAACCACTCGGAATGACCTCAAATTTTGCAGATAAGTTATAAACGACACAACAGAACTATTCCCGACCTCGGAATGTCATTCGGACCTCGGGAACATAAAATCACCTCTCAAGTCACATTTCAAATTCTTTAGAAACCCCACAAGTTCATTAACTCCATTTTTCCTCACTTGGATCCGAAACCAATCAATCAAACCCGTTTTACACAAAATTCCACAGATAGGACAAACAACATATAATAAACCTGTTCCAGGCTCCGCAACCATAACACGGGCCGGTAACAAGGTTTTCACATAATTATTCACTTTCACATTCCTTTATTATTTTCAGAAAACAATTTTCTTTAAAAATTTATTTCTCGGGCTTGGGACCTCGGAATTCGATTCCGGGCATACGCCCAAGTCCCATATTTTCCTACGGACCCTCCGAGACCGTCACATCACGGGTCCGGATCCGTTTACAAAATATATTGACCAAAGTCAACTTTATTCAATTATTCAATTCAAAAATCCCATTTTTATCAAATTTTCACATAGAAGTCTCCCGGCTACCTGCCCGGGCTGCGCACGCATATCGAGGTGAGATTAACGGAGGCTTTCGAGGCCTTGGAACACAGATTTAGCTAGAATTACTTAGGATGACCTTTTGGGTCATCACAAGAGATTTAAACACACAAGTTAACAAATAGAAGGAAAGAAAACAATCTACACAACTAATCGAATAGATAGTCAACACCGTTTTAACTCCCCGGCAACGACGCCAAAAAATGATCACGGCCCACCTATACCACTATTAAATGACAAGACAAGGTTGAAGCAGCTTTTACCCGACATGGTCGTGATCGAAATCCACATGGAGTTATGCAATTGTAGTTGTTGATACCCAAATCTTACCAAAATATTTTTTAATTGCATATATACCCTCAAAAGTCATGCATTACTAGCAATTGGTATTTTTTCATAATTTGTCTATAATTTTATTAATTTGTCCAATATTTTATTTCCAATAAATAATTTATAAAATTGCATCACAAATGATTTCAAGTGCATTCCTTAATTTAATTTGTTATTCATGGTCCTAATAAGATCAAATTATTTCATAATTAGTCAAAAATATATCTTTTGGCTATAATTGCAATAACTTTACAATTATATCCCAAGCATATATATTTTGTAATATTTGTTACCGAAAATTAGTCCTTTGTATTTTAAAATACTAAATAATTATTTTAAACTACTTTTTATGCATGAAATTCATTTTTTATAATTATTAGCTATTTTATAAATGCTTTTAAACTAATTTGAATTGGGTATTTAACAAATAGCCTATTTCATTTCGATTTTAGCCTAAATTAAACCAGCCCAAACCTTAACTAAACCAACCCAAGATCCCAAGCCCAATCCACTAATCCTACCCCACCCAGTTCAGGTTAGATCTTGGTCGTTAATCAATTTTGATCAACGACCCGGATTTAACCTTACCTTAATTAACCTAAACGACCTACCCCCAAACCCTCATTTTCTCATCACTCACCCGCCGTCACTCCCTCATTCTCTCTCAAACTCCCTCTGCCTAACCATGGCTTCCACTCGTTGGCTGCTTGCTCGCCGGTATTGATGATGGTTCTCACCACCACCCCTAACCTCAATGGCTCCCCCATGACCGGATTCTTGCCATCTCTGAGGTCCTCAAGGGACCAGTGGCTGTTCACTCACACCTAGAGCCTGTTCTTGCCGTTCTCAGGCCACCTTGTCCCGTCTAAGTCAGATCGTTCTATTTTATTACTAAATCTATGGCTTCTAAGCCGGAATCTCTCTATCTCTGGGTTATCGCTGTCAAAACCCTAATTTATATCTCGACTCTTTAGATCTGTAACAGATCTGAGAGTATTTTGAGTTATTTTACTGCTTTCCATGAGAATCTTTCTGATTTTTCAAAGCGTCTCTTCGTCTTCATAACTAGGGTTTCTTAACTTCTCTCCAAAACAACTTTTTCTCTGATGTTAAGTTCTATTTCATGATTTTTATTGTGTTTAAACGGTTTTATTTAAGTTTTCCCTATAACCTGATTAATTATGATAAAAACCCTAATTCTTTTGGCTTTAGTCTTGGGTTCTGAGTCTGTCTTTGCTGATTTGTTCGTTTGATTCGTATGCATGTCCGTTTCTCATAAATATGTTTTGAGTTTATGTGATTTCTTCTCTATTGTGCTTATTAGGGTTTCTGATTTGATTCTTCCTGCCTATATTTTGCCTATTTCGTTTATTCACAGAAATTTGTACTATTTTCCCTCAATCAGTACTATTTTTATTTGAATCCCTGATTTCCTGTGATGATATCCTGTGTTGATTTCCGACTTCTGAATTATTTTCTTTCCTTATTATGTGGCTGACTATACTGGTAATTGCTTCTTACTGTTATTTCCTTAATTAGAACTTTATGAACCTAGCCTTAATTACTTGTTCTATACATGTACTGTTTGAAGTCTTTCCTTATTTGTTACATATGATTTCTTTCCTTACTTGTTACTTGTTCTTTACCGTTTGAACTGATTCCCTTAATTAAGGGAAGACTTGGGACTGATTTTACTCTAATTGATTCCAAGTTCTATAATTACTAAACATTTTGACTCTTACCTTATTTTACCTAGCTTTCAAACTATTATATATACTCTTCTCTTTACAGTCTTCTACACACGAACTCACATTAGTTCACCACTCTCTCATACACTCAAAAGCTTTTTTGCTTTCTTTTGTTACTTGCTACTGTTACTGAATTAGCCGGCTGCAAGCCAAGGCTAATTATTGCATTCTCCTGTTCTTCAGTTTGTGTTTACTCTGTTTACTGGTATGTTCTGATTTTAAATTCAAGTCCCAAACTCAATGTGTTTACTTACTGCGTTAGTTTACTAATCATCAGTCTACTTCTGTCTGTTGCTTAGCTTTTCAATATGTAATTAACCTGTTTACATTATTGCTTCACTTAGCATATTAGTTCTGTCCTAATTTAACTAGGATCAGCATGTTTATGAGTTTGTTTAATCCCTTTATAGCATGTCCTAGCCCGACTCTTCTATATTTTATGTTGTCTGGTCTCTAGTATGAACCTTTCTTTGCAAAGCAATTTTGTTACCCTAAGTTGTTTGATTCTATGTTGGTTCTGAAATTCATATTGTGTTGGTACCATTAGCTATCCCCTAATCCCATAGACCCCTACAAGAACTTCTATGCTCCCGTCTGTTATGTGTTCACTACATATGCACTATGTGTCCCCAACTCCCATCACCCATGTGTGAAGGACTGTGATTTGAGTGTGCTGAACCTGTTTGTGCTGTAGTTAATCTACTATTTGTTAATTACCCTACTCTTGTTCAAACTATTTAACCACTAAACCATTTCATACTTTTATAAAACTATCTCAACTGAGTCTTTTTCAATACTGTTTTCCTATCAAACCTTTTCAAAACTATGTCAAGCACTCTCACTCTATTCTTAGGCCCTTAAGTTCTGCCCCTCTAGTGTGTGACTGCTTTGGGATCCCTGTGAGATCCCTCTGAACTCTGATGCATTGGGGCTGGCTCTTCCACATTGCACTTACTCAGTTCTGGTTATGAAGTCTGGGTGTGAGCACTGCCCGGGATCCTTGAGGTCCTTAGGGAACTCTGACACACCCAGACATGAGAAAGGCTATGACTTTGGCATTTGAGGCTATGGACAATTTGGTGCATTTGGGCCTACTTCAGGCTCCTTATAGTTTAACTTCTTCTTTTCCTTTATCTATTTATGTAATTCATTCAGCTATTGGTTTGTAATAATTATTGTAAACAGATATTGGGGTTGGCTAGTGAAATGGGAGGGGTAGCTATGTAGTTTTATCAATGTTACTGGGTAGAAATCATGCCTTAGACTTTTACATTCCCTATATCTACATTAGAATCCATGCTTAGGACCAACACGTTCATTCAAACCATGCCAAACCTGCATTAGATATCATGTCTTTAGGGTTTTCACGTTTACTGCTTTAATATACAACATATCTTTAATCCACATTCATGCCTGCCATTTAGAGATTCTGCTTTTAGGATAAACAATGTAAACTGCTGCAACACGTGCATTCAGAAATCATGCTTATCAACTCTGTAATTCTCTGTGCATTTTAGAAATCATGCTTTAGGAATTTTGTAAAGCCTGAAATTATATATTAACCTTTCTGCATCTATATGTGCATATTAGATACCATGCTTTACAATTTCATTTACATTTGATTAACCACGCCTAGTTTAAACTGCGGATTCAAGAAAAGGTATAAAATAGTTTCACGTACATTTATCATGTCTGTTTTTAATAGAAATTGGTAACAATCTCTATATTCTCATATTTACACCACTTAGAACAACATGTTTTAGGGGTTTGTCTAGAACTGCCTACATCTAGAGGTCCTAAACTCCTCCAGGACCATAAGAAAGGGACGGGTAACGTCACACTTAGAGTTCGTTAAATAAACTCGCTTAATAACCACTAAGGGGTGGGATAAAGGGTAGATGTGGATATGATGACCAATACGCTAATGCCACATGTATCCCCTCATTGAGGAGTGATTACCGGGCATTGCATTGATGTGATCCTATAGGATAAACAACTTAGGACCTTCCTTATCCTTTTACATAAGTGTGTTTAGACCATAAATCTTTCAACTTTATTACATATGTGTGCTTAGACTGTGAATCTTTTCAAGCCACTATTTGTTTAAATGTGTATACTTTGACTTCCTATTTGCTACTTGTTTAAATTCACAAAGATCGTTGGCCTGGAACCACAGTTGTGGACTTTGAGGGGTGCCTAACACCTTCCCCTTGAAGTAATTTCAAGCCCTTACCCAATCTCTGGTTATTCAATTAGTGTTATTGTGACCCTTTAGTAGGTGCCATAACACACCTTAATTCGTTAGGTGGTGACTCTTCAAATCCTTCACATCCCTTATCCCAAAAGGAAATGAGTTGTACCAATAATGTCAAAAACCCTGACTGATCCGAAAGAAGAGGAAAAAGGGGGCGCGGGAGGAGTCGAGTTTATATTCGATAGTAGTGTTTCTTGTTCTTAATTGCTCTTCTAAACGTGGATGGTTTTGTATCTATCTTATTTTAATTCTAGAGATCACTATTGTTAAACTAGCTACAATATTTTTGTGGGATTTTTATCAAGTGTTTAAAGGCACTAGAGATGCAATTTACCCCTAGGTGAGTATCTAACGGGATCTAAAATCTAGGATAGACTTGTGAATTATGGGCACGTGACATAACCTCATACTAAATTACTCACCCAATACCTCTCGGTAGCTTGGGTGCCTTTTCCCGATTTGGCTTTCTCAAGCCCAATTGGGTGTTTCAACAAGCCCAATCTAGGAACTGGCTCAAGTCGGGTATCACTATCTCTAGTCTCTACCCTTTAATTGGGGCAATCAATCTCTTGAGTTCACCCCAATTCCTTGTTGTCCTATTTACCTAAACTTGGGTCATCTTTCTCAAGAATAACCCTAGCCAATTAAGCATGAAATAGACTAAAAATCACAAACCCAATCACAAGTTCATCCTAAAATAGAAGGTCCATTAGTTACCCACACTAGGGTTAGGTCACAACCCTAGCTTATGGGTCTAGCTACTCATTTTCATGGAAGAAATTAAGATAGAAGATGAAATTAAAGCCATACATATTGATTACAAAGATAAAATCTAAGAATAATTATGGAATCTAAGCTAAATTTACTCAAAATGGTAAAAATACACTATTCACGAGCTCCATAAAATGTTTGATACCCTAAAAATGAGAAAAAGCAGTATTTATACACAGTTGAAAATACTGGAAAAAATTGCCCCTACGGAGATTCCGCTGTCAGCGAAATTCTAGGCGTTCCAGCGAAATGGCTTCCACGGCCGCGAAATAATAAGCTCGAAACGCATTCTAGAATCAGGCACTTGTTTGAACTTCTTTTCCGCTCCCAGCGGAATTATGAACGCCCCAGCGAAGTATGAAAGCGCGACAACGGAATTTCATTGCTGACCACGCTATTGTGAAGGAACCTTGTTGGCAACTCTCTGAAGTTTAAATTCTTCTCCCAGCAGATTATTGAACGCTGCAGCGGCCAAGAAAGCGCTTCAGCGGAATATTGGCGTGGTCAGCGATTTCAAAGAGGCCCAAAACACATCTCTCTGAAGTTTGGTCCGTGGCAGCAAACAAAATTCCTTTACAGCGGAATGGCTTTCGCTCCAGCGAAGTAATAACGCTCTCAGTGCTTTTGCTGGGTTCCTAGGCTGTGCAAGTTAGCTCCTGTTTGAGTTATCTTTAGCCATTCTCTTCAATTTAACTCAAATCCTGCAATTTAAACACCTTACATTAGTTTACGGAAGTACCTTAGTGCAATTTTGCCTCAAAACCTAAGAAAATGAGAGTAAATAGTAGGTAAAAATCCCTAGTTATCAGCGGCCGCATCCGTTTTAATGGGAACGCACCATTGATTCAGCTGCTAAGTAAGAAAAAGGTAAAGAGTGCAGACCACACCAAAATTGTGCGGCCACGCTCAGGTAAGTCGGTGGGCCAACATGGTCAAAGTATAAATAGGACTTTCTGAGACTTTTCACACTTTACACACTCTGACCTCTCAAGCTAGACTAAAGCACAATGCACCTTCTCTCTTGTTTTCAATCTCATATCATATTCACCAAGTGTTGAATTCCTACTACATTTCACTGCTGGTATGTTGATTTCAATGATTTAATTTCATCGTTTTTTCTTTTCCTTTCTCTTTGCTTTAGTTTTCTTTTATTTTTATCTAGGGTTAGGTTCATGCCAAAAATGTCAAATTGATGATTAAATCTTGCTTAGAGACATGTGGGTAGTGTTTGCATGCTTAATGGGGGCTGGGGTTAATAGCGTTTCATGTTTAAATTTCCGCAAATCATGTCTACTTAGTGAAAACCCTAGTGTTAATTGTACTGCAGTGCCGCTCTGATTTGAATTTTGCGGCCGCACACATTTTTGTGCGGTCCAAACTAGGGTATGCGGACGCATACATTATTGTGCGGTCCGCAATATCCTAGGTTGAAGGCACTTTTGATTGCTAAGATTGTGCGGCCGTACTTAGTTTTGTGTGGTCCGCGGTAGATTGTGCGATCGCACTTAATTTTGTGCCGTCCGCGGCCGCACTTAAGTAGTCTGAACCTTGGATCTCCGTGGCCGCACTCAAAATTTTGTAGTCCGCGATGGGCGTTATGCGCCCACACTCATTTTTGTACGGTCCTCACTGCGTAGTCCGCGGTCGCGCTCACTTTTGTGCGGTCCGAGCTGCCCATTTCTGAGAAGATGTGCCGTTATTTTAACTGCGGTTCTATAACACATGATGAACCCCAATTCTCACTGACTTTCACTACTTGTATGTTGCAGACAATGGTGCGTTCACGTTGTAGAGGTGATACTTCCAAAGGGAGGGCAGAATCGTCTTGAGGACGGAGTCGAGGAAAACCCAACATGCCACTGTCATTCCAGAAAGTCTTGAGCAAAAGGACTACACTGAGTAGACCAGCTCCGAACACCTCAGACACCAGTGAAATACCTCCCATCTCGGGAAACTTCTGAGGGGGATTCACTACAAGCACAACCGGGGGCACAATCACAACAATTCCCTGGTAGACTCCACTTAGTCAATGAACCTACCTCCTCCTCTAGTTCTTATAAAGGCTCAGATAGAGGTAGTCAGGCATCTTAAAACTTTTCCCCACCTGCTACAACATCCTGCTACAGTTTCCCCAATCAATTAGGATGATGATGATAAGGTCCTGGACGATGGGAGAGGGGAAGACACAACTATTTAAGGCTTAGCTAGATGAAGGAAGCCGTAGGTGTGTCCTGATAGGTTTGTCGGTGAGAAGGCATATGTCAAGTTTCGAGAATGGTGGTCCCAAGGGTGGCTCACTCTTGAGAGACAATTCTTGACAAAAGACCTGAGCAGGCACAACCCGAATGTTCTAAAGCAGTTTGTGCTGAGAAAAGGATGGAAATGGTTCACCGGCCATTTTCAAGATGCCAATGAATACCCCGTCGAGGAATTTTATGCCAATGTTGCCCACATCAAAAAGGGGACCAAGGTGACGAAGGTCCGAAACTTGAAAATCCAGTTTGATGCCCATGCGCTGACCCTATATGTATGGTTTGAGGAGGTTGAAGCAGTGCAATAACTGGAGAAGCTAGCTATGGGTGATGCAGTTCGCCCATGGCTAACTGAGATACTAGCTATTCCGAGGACAACACCTACATGGATCACATCAGGAGTGCAGATAGTCAGGGCCACCCTTAATTTTGAAGCAAAAGGGTGGAAAACATTCATGTGCCGCCGTCTTGGCCCATGCCAGCATGAGAACATTCTTCCACTCCCCCGGGCAGTATTAGTAGCTTCCATCATGGCAGGATTTCCTATTATTGTGGGAAACATCATGTCATTCAACATCTCAAATGCGGTCTGTCGCGCCCCCTTTTTCTATCGCACAGGTCAGGTGCGGAAAGATCGGGTTTATGACATTTCGGACAACTCCTTAAAGGAAAGGGTTTAAGGAAGAGTCGCCACCTAACTATTTTTATGGTGCGTTACGACACCTAGAGTTGATAACTCATGAACTAGTTTGCTTTACCAGAGATTGGGTAAGGGCTTGAAATTATCTCAAGGGGAAGGTGTTAGGCACCCCTCAAGATCCACAATTGTGGGTCCCAGGCAATAAGTTTTGTGAATTTGGACGGTGAACAAGTAGTAAGTAAGGTTCATATAAGAGGGGATTTCAAACAAGCATAAAAATCTATAAAGGTTTTGGAAAACGTATAAAAATAAACATTTGAAAAGAAACTGTCCTAGGTTTAAAGTAATACGGATCACTTCAAT
>ML246368.1:4770-37404 GCA_005239495.1 Nicotiana undulata | reverse complement strand
AGTGAGATGGGCACTCAAATAGATCTCAGCTCAGCATTTCACCCTCAGACTGATGGTCAATCGTAGCGTACAATTCAGATTTTGGAGGATATGCTCAGGGCTTGTGTGATTGACTTTGGCAGTCAATGGGACCAGTTCTTGCCTTTGGCGAAGTTTGCATACAATAACAGTTATCAGTCCAGCATCGAGATGGCTCCATTCGAGGCTTTATATGGTCGGCGATGTCGTTCTCTGATTGAGTGGTTTGAGCCTGACGAGGCCAAGCTATATGGTACAGATCTGGTGAGAGATGCCTTGGAAAAAGGTGAAGATTATTCAGGAAAGGCTCCGTACAGCCCAATCTAGGCAGAAGAGCTACGCGGATCAGCTGGCACGTGATGTGGCATTTATGGAGGGAGATAAGGTTATGTTAAAGATTTCGCCAATAAAGGGCGTTATGAGATTCGGGAAGAAGGGCAAGCTGAGCCCTAGGTTTATAGGCCCTTTCGAGGTGTTGAGGCGAGTCGGGAAGGTTGCTTATGAGCTCGTTTTACCTCCCGCCTTATCGAGAGTTCATCCGGTATTTCATGTATCCATGCTCCGGAGATATCATGCCGATTTCTCTCACGTGATTGATTTCAGCACTATTCAGTTAGATGAGAAGTTGGGCTTCGAGGAGGAGCCAGTTGCTATTATTAATAGGCAGGACCTCCATTTGAGGTCTAAGAGAATTTCTACCGTAAAGGTCTAGTGGAGGGGCCAACCAGTCGATGAGGCGACTTGGGAGTCCGAGGAGGACATGCGGAGCAGGTACCCACAGCTATTCGGCACTTCAGGTACGATTCTACGTACGTTCGATGACGAACATTTGTTTAAGAGGGGGAGATTATGATGACCCAAAAGGTCAACTTATGTAAAGTTAAGTATGACTGTGTTCCGAGGCCTCAAAAGCCTCCGTTAATCTCACCTCGATGTGCGTGCGCAACCGGGCGCGTAGCTGGGAAGCCTTAATGTAAGAATTTGATTAAGAGTTGACTTTATGATAATTAATTGAATAAAGTTGATTTTGGTCAACATTTTTGGTAAACGGACCCGGATCTCTGATCTGACGGTCCCGGAAGGTCCGTAGGAAAATATGGGACTTGGGCGTATGCCCGGAATCGAATTTCGAGGACCTAAGTCCGAGAAATGAATTTTTAAAGAAAATTATTTTATGAAAAATATTAAAGGCTTATGAAAATGAACCTTGATGTGAAACCTATGCTGTCGGGCCCGTATTATGATTTCGGAGCCCGGAACAGGTTCAATATGTGTTATTTAAGTTATATGTTAAATTTGGTAAGAAACGGACTTGATTTGACGGGTTTCGGATCAAATGAGAAAATTAGAGTTAATGAAGTTTTGAGAAATCTCATAGAATTTGAAATTTGATTTGGAATGTGATTTTATGTTCCCGAAGTCCGAATGAAATTCCGAGATCGGGAATAGTTCCGTTACGTCATTTATAGCTTGTCTGCAAAATTTGAAGTCATTCCGAGTTGCATAGGCCGGTTCGGCGCATTGAAGTGAATTCTAGAATTTCTTAAGTTCTTAAGTTGATTCAATTTGGTTTTGGGGTGAATTTTGAGTTTCGTCGTTGTTCTTCATGTTCCGAAAGTTCGAGTGAGTCCGTATCATGAATACAGACTTGCCGGTGCCTTTGGACAGGGTCCCGAGGGGCTCCGGTGTGTTTTAGACCCCCTAGAGCTAAGTTAGAAAAAACTAGAAATTTCTGCTATCAGGTTTTCTTCTCTGCGATCGCAGAAGGTGGGTTGCGATCGCGGAGAAGGATGTTGCTGGGCTGTTGATTGTTCTCTCCGATCGCAACTTCCTCTTTTGCGATCGCAGAGGTCTGGGTTCCAGACCTTCGCGATCGTAGCCTTTTCTCGCGATCGCATTGAGTCGCATCTGGGCCGGGTGAGTTTTCTCTTCGCGATCGCAGGACCTCTGTCGCGATCGCAGAGGTCTGTCCAGTTGCTCTTCGCGATCGCAGGACCTCTGCTGCGATCGCTGAGGTCTGGCCAGTTGGCCTTCGCGATCGCATGCCCCTTGTCGCGATCGCAGTTAAGGAATCCCTACGTTGTTTTATTAAATACGGGACTTAGCATTTTTCCTCCATTTTCATATTCATCCTCAAGTTTTTAGGGAGCTCTTCAAGGGACCTTCCACCACTGCTATTGAGGTAAGTAAATTCCATAGTTTTACTAGTTTCAAACATTTAATTCCTAGTTAAATTCACTACTAAATTATCTAAAAACCATAGAATTATGTAGTAATTTTAGGGTTCTTGAGGATTTTGTGATTTTCCATTTTAGGCCATGAATTTAAGTAGAAATCGCACCTTAATGATCCTTAGGCTAGGGGTGAGTGATCCCTTCGAGAATTTTCGGAATTTGATCATGAGGGACCGGGGTTGGAATTTGGGAATTCTTCAAGAATAGCGATTTTATTGAATAACTAGGATAACTTCCCGCTTTGTGCATGCATTTATATTATTGTATACCTTTTGGCTAGTTGCGAGTCCTCGGGTGTAGAGTTCGGAGTTTCGGGCGCAATTGTGGTCCGAGGGGTAGATTCGACACGAGGTGAGTCTCCTTTCTAACCTTGTAAGAGGGAATTGTCCCCATAGGTGATGTATATGCTATGTGTAAATTGTTTGGGGGCTACGTACGCGCCAAGTGACGAGAGTCCGTACGTAGCGGCTATTATTGTTATGTCCGGGTAGTTAGGCCCACATCATGCCTTGTATGCTTTCTCGTAATGCCTTATATGCTTTTCTCGTAATGCCTGATATGTTTTCCTTGTAATGCTTTATATGATTTATTGTGACGCTATATGTACTATGAAATTATGTTTTGCATAGTGTTATTCCTCTGAGGCTTTATGGAAAAATTGTTGAATGGCAAGGAATTGGTTATGGAAAGTAAGTATTGTAAGATATTGGGATCGGGTCGTACGCCACGGTAGGTTTGAGAGTGATTATGTCTATATGGGATCGGGCCATACGCCACGACAGAGTTGAGAAGAAATTGCGAAATATATGGGATCGGGCCGTACGCCACGGCAGCGTTGAGAAGTAATTGTGATAAATATATGGGATCAGGCCGTACGCCACGGCAGTGTTGAGAAATACTTGAGATACATATGGGATCGGGCCGTATGCCACGGCGAGTTTAGAAGGTACCTTATGGGAGCGGGCCGTACGCCACGGCGGATCTAAGAATTTGTGATTATTGTTTCGTTCGGTGGTCTTACCCTTGAAAGTGCTTTATTGTTTAGTTCAGCAATTGTTTGGATTTCTGCTTTTGATATATATACTTGTTGCTTATTTCCCTGACATGCCTACTGTATTTCATTATATTCTATCATATGTTATTACTGCTGGACCTTAGTGAGTACCGAGTCGACCTCTCATCACTACTTCTTCGAGTTTAGGCGGGATACTCACTAGGTACATATTTATTTAATATGTACTCATGCTGCACTTTCTTTTCTTTTCTGTACTTGATTGTACAGGTCCGGAGGCTGGTACGTCTGATTATTAGGCCGGTGCTAGATATTGATAGCATGGTCATACTTCACGGTGAGTTGCTTTCTCGGCGACTTCCTAGCAGCACCCTGGAGTTCTTTTGTTATATTCTCTGTCCATTTCATTCAGACTGAGACTCTGTATATATTGTGGTCATTGTATATTCAGTAGTTGCTCATGACACTCGTGACACTATTTCCTGGCACACACGCGTAGTGTATGTATATTTTGGGTTTGGGTTGTATAGGCATGCATATGCTTTATTTCCATGTCAAGTTATCATCATGTTTAACTATTTAAAATTTGTAAATGTTGACTTGTTTAATTAGATGGGAAGGGTACTCAGTGTAATTTGTGTTGGCTTGCCTAACCCCGCCGTTGGGCGCCATCACGACCCGGATTAAGATTCTGGGTCCTGACATATTCGCACGGAGACACGAGGTAGATCTGCTGGCATCCGCAGATTCCTGGAGTCTTCCATTTATTAGTTAGATTGTTGTTTTATTTCATTCAAAATAGAGATATATTTCTTTCAGCCAAATACTTGTAGTATTCTTTAGTAGTCGTGAATTGTGACACCAGACTCTGGGTAGTTATATAGTTAGTATTAGTTCGAGGTTCGTTTCATCTTATCGAATATTATTCATGATTGCATTTGTTGGAAAGTATTAGATTTCCTTTTTATTTTAAATTGTTCTATTGTGTTTAAGTAAACTTTTAAGAGAAAATGGTTAATTAAGTTCTAACATTGGCTTTCCTAGCAAGTGTGGTGTTAGGGGCCATCACGATCCCGAGGGTTGGGAAGTTGGGTCGTGACAGTCTACCCATTCATCCAAATTGAACCAGAGTTTTGGCATTCCAATCCCCAGGAGCTAGCTAAGAAAATACTTATCCCTTCAGCCAATTTCAATCAACACACCCATAAACACACCCAAAAAATGCAATAAGTTTATTCTCATAGATACCAGGTTCTGCTTGTTTAAGCCCCATAAAGAAAAACAAACCCAATCATATTTCACACATACTACTATGTGGGTTAATAAAGTAATCTCACCAAAATAATGGGGAACCCACCCAACCAAATACAAAAAACTTTCTCAGCCTTTTGATCCGCAATTTTACAATTAGTACGACTACCAGAAGGCATGGATGAATACTTTCACCTTCCAAAACCAACTTGGACAGCATTCGTGGTTCATCCTTTGGGGCAAACAATTGTCCTCTGACTTCCCTCAGTGGTTTATACATCAATGATGTCCTGCATATGGTCATTGAGCTGAAATTCTCCCAGCACCAGTACAGGAATGTTATGACTATTTCTGCCACAGATTCTCTAGTGAGCAGTAGATACCCATGCTCCTTCAATTTTCCCATAGATTTCATATCCCATGGATGTACTCCCAGAAGATTTCCTTCCA
This sequence comes from Nicotiana undulata, assembly GCA_005239495.1. Taxonomy (NCBI): domain Eukaryota; kingdom Viridiplantae; phylum Streptophyta; class Magnoliopsida; order Solanales; family Solanaceae; genus Nicotiana; species Nicotiana undulata. The sequence goes on along the minus strand of ML246368.1, from coordinate 32,439 downwards.
CAAGCCAGAAAGACATAAAGGACTACCATGGTTAGCCCTCCAAGGTCACTGCAAGTGGTACAAAATGTGGGATTCATCTGACGCTTATGTGCCAGCAGTAGAGAAATGGTTTCCGTCTTATTCGCAGTATCTAGCAATAACAGATGCTGCCCAAATATTATTTCTACAACAAAAGTCCATTGCAAACGCACAACTAGCCGGTTCCAGCAGCAGGCTTAACTTTATTTAGCAAATGGAAAAAAATCTTGATTCTCTGAAGAGTCAAATTCTGGGTCAACAAAACCAAGCATCTTCATCTGACAAATCATCATATAAAGAAAACCCTGATTTAATTTTCCCCTGATTTAATTTTCTGAAAAAATTAATCAGAAATTGCATTAGCATGACAGCGCAATGACATCACAGCTGACATCATCCATGACATCTATGCATTATTATATAAGATAATCCAAAAAAAATCAAATGCCTATTTGAGTGTGCAAATAATATCTTTAATGCATAAACTAGTAGAGCAGGCAAACTAGCAGAACACAAAAATATTTTTGTACAAGTAGCAGGGGAAATAGACACAGGGCAATAGAGAAAAATATAGCAAACACGATACTTAACGAGAAAGGCATCACATTTGATTATAGCAAATGGCATATTGTTACCAGAAGACACTAAAACAAAATTATTGTTCAATATATATGTATTCTGGACACTCTCACAAAACCAAGAGAATACTTTTTTTTAGTTTAAGAGAGTGATGGCATACTACAATAGCAGATTCCAGGTCATGAAACAAAAATAACATGAATTAATCAAGGAACCAACGGTTTTAATCATTCAAATAAAAACATAGTACAAGGGGGTTTAAAACTTACCTAATTACACAATGAGAAAAGTGAGATGAACCAAATCGAAGCCAATATAGATCCGGAATAAGCTCAAAATGATTCCCACAACTAAAGTGCAGAGTTACAGCGAGAACGCCAAATCAACGCCAGAAAAGGAGTGTGAAGAGATAACCTTTTTGCCCTTTTGTTTTTTATTTTTAGACCAGAAACTTCAAGCATTTAAATCCTTATTTTCAGCTCATTAAAGATGAAGAAATAGGCACACACAAAAAAGGCTCAAGATTGATGCTTGGTTTGGTTCACGTAAGACTACTGCTGATATCCATACAACACTTAGTCACGTTGAGAATTTGGTCACCTCTGTGTATTGTAGATGAGAGGTAAAGAAGAAGAAGAAGAAGAAGCCGGTCCAGGGGGATCCAGCGCCGTTTTTCTTGTCTATTCAAGGGGAGGTCCGTTTGGTTCTTAGGGGTTCTAGAGGGGATTCTGATTTCATTTTTTCTCTTGTTTTTTGTTTTGGGGTATGGAAGTAAAGAAGAAGATGGTTGGGGATCAGTTGTCCGCCGTTTTTTGAGAGGCCTACCTTATTCTAAATTAGGTCTCTACTATATAGAGGAGGGGATTAGGGTTGTAATGTGGGGAATTTGGTTGGGCCTGGGATTTTCGGCCCTGAAATTAGGCCAATTTGAAACAATGGCAAATTTTATCTTTCAAAAATAGTCATCTTACTACTAATTAATTTTTTTTATCAAAACGACCTAATTAACATTTTAACTAATTAAATAAACTAATTGATTAACCTAATGTATATTTTTTATGACTTTTATATATTAATCTATCAATTAAAGGGTAATTAATTTTTAAAAATGCGAATTAAACCTAAGATTACATGAAATGAAAAAATGTGACATTTGTTTTATGATTTTTCTATGATTTTAAAATATTAAACATGCATGAAATGCAACTAAATAAAGCAAAGTTCCTAAAATTCATTAAAAGTTATTTTTTGATTATTTTTAGGAGTAATTTCTATGCGGGGCAAAAATTGGGTGTTCACAAGTGTAAAGTAGTACAATGGTTGCTTGGGCCAATTAGATTTGTTCCACTACCCCTGGAGCATAACCGAAAACTTGAAGCCAAATTGGGGGCTCAATTCATAAGCTTTAGGTGGAGGCAAAAAGTGATTCACGTCGTGCCGCGACGTTAATCAAGCGCTTGTTAGGAGGCAACCCAACTTTTTTTATTATTATTATTTTTAATTTAGTTTATTTTATTTATTTATTTATTTTATTATTGTATTATTCTTGTAATGTCGATTTTTGATTTTGTAGGAGCATGGAATGCAAAGCCATTGGAATGATACAACAACAAACTATTAGTTGGAACTAAGTATGAGGTACACCACGAAGGTTCAGGCTTGGGAGAAGTCTGAGTACCCCATGAGATGATAGTGCTTCGGCTTTTGGCCTACCAGAGAGTTTCTTTTACCCTCTTATAGTTATGATGTGCATTGGGTACAATGCACAATTTTAAGTGTGGGGTGAGGAGATCGTCTGAGTGACTTTCCATGCTATTTTAGTTGTGTTAGTTTAATTGAATAATTTTTTATTTTTTATTTGGAAAAAATAGAAAAGATTGGACTTTTCCCGACGATGGATCTATTAGACAATTTTCTTGAGGGATTAAAGTCTAAAGAAAAAAAAAGATTTTCTTTTAGTTAGGTAGTGTAGCAATTCCCCCTTGGTTTTTCTTTGTGTCGCGGTTCTTTTCCAAGAGTTTTAGTTGAACCGGGTGTAGTTAGTATTTTTTTTAGGAATAGGAGTCATTGTGTTATGTTTTGAATTGAAGCAATATCTCTTGACTTTGTTATGCCTTGAGAATAGTGAGTATTTTGGTTGTGACGCTTATGCTCAGTTTTTTACTCTTGTATAAGTACCTTAAAATTGTATGATTTTAAATTTGCTTAACTGTTTTGACTAGAGTGTCTTGATGAATCCAATCATGTGAGTTATGTGCCATGTGTGTGTGAGGTTTGGGTGTTATTATGTGCATTGTATTTGATGCCTAGAACTTGCCCCGTGTATTTGCAAAGAGAAATAACAGTCTTGTTCAGTCTTGGAAGTGATATAGGCATTTCTTTGTTGAGCCATAAATATATATATATATATATATATATATATATATATATAATGTATCATAGTTAACTCATTTGAGCCTGTAATCCTGTTTCTTTGGTAACCACATTACAAGTCTTACCCATTTGTTTGAATTAACTATCTATTTGAACCTTTTAATCTCTCATGAGCACTTGAATTGTTATAAATTGTGTAAAAGTTAAAGTGTGGGGTGGTTAGTTTGGCTTTTGAGTGGAACTAATGAAATAAGGAGAAAGATGCACTATTTTGAAAAAGTAAGAGCCACTTAAAAAAATGGAAGAAAAAATAGTTTTATTGTTGTGAAAAAAAATCTATATTCCTTGATAAGTGGTGACTCTTGATGTAATTGTGCTTAAAGAAGTATGGGGTAATATACATTGATGTGAAGGTGGAGTTTGGTTTTTTATATAAGTTTGGGGTTTGAATGCTAAAGTATATGTATTAAAGTGCTTACACTACCACAAAATAGACCTTTAGCGACATTTTTGTAGGGGCAATAAACTAATTGCCGCTTAAGTATTCACGGAACACTATCTTTAGCGGCATATGACCATTTGTTGGGAAAGGCAGAAATAAACTAGTCAAACCTGGTCTCAAGAGATTTACCGACAATTCATAGTTATTAATCACTATCAAAAGTTGGTAATTTTCAATCTATTCTCTCTCCACAAAATTTCCTTGCAAAATTTTTCCCTCTTCCTCGATATATTCACCCACACTAAGTATTGCAGACCTCTTTTCCTCATATGTCGCTGCCACCGAGTCTCACTCTCAACATCAACGACCTCCATTACTGAGTAATTTCTCTGCAATCTCTCTCTCTCATGTTTGGTTTTGTAGATCTATATTTCTCGTTTGTCTTCCTTTCTAGTAACGCCACAGGTACATGCATTCTATATTTCGCTCTTCTCCTCACTCAATTTGGTTACTCTCATGTATGTCAATTTTTATCCTAGCATGCGTAATGATACTTTGCGTCATTGAGATAATGATAGCACTTAAATGTCAGTTTTCTTATTTTTTATTTTAAATCTTCAGTATCTTGCAGAAATGTGTCGTTAATTGCTGAGGTTTCTCTAGATCTAGTGTTTGTTTCATTGTTTTCTCTGCCAAATTGATGAAATTTTCTCATTTTCTTCAATTTGCGGATTCATCCATGCATATATGATCAAATTTTACAATTATATGTAAACAGTACATTGCTCTGTGGCCTATTAAAAATTAAAATTAAAAATGAAAAGTACCATAGGTGATATTTTGTAGTGCATTGGTAATGCAAGTTATTGAGCTAGCTTATCAAATTTGGTGATTATTTTTGCTTTTATGCGAAAGTATTTTTACTTTATTATTATAATTGTAGATAAGTAATGGTGATGGAGAAAATGATATGGAATATGAAAGTGATAAGGATATGTAATAGAAGTAAGATTTTCTATAGTTGATAGATTTGTTCTTATTATATTATAGCTTGTTAAGTATATTGTGGAACTAGTATGTGTCGTAAACTCGACAATCAAATTAAAACTTGATAAAGAATAATCAGATGTGTTTATGCCCTGTTGCTATTGGAATTAAATGAATTTGTGTTGAGTGAGCTGCTTTACTAAAGTTCTTTTATTAGAATGAGTATTTGTTTACTCTTTGTTTGTCCACTGAACTAATGGTTAATCTTAGTCTTGGATGTACTTAGGGATTGAGTTTTAAAATGTACATTATCTTTTTTCTGCAGATCCTTCAGTGAAATATTATTGTATGGCGTATGTTCTGTTGAATGAACGATCATAAGTTCATGTAATTAGGACCATAATTATATATAAAGTGCATAGGTTCTGACTGTAGTTAAACTTTACTTACTTAAACTATATCAGAATATCTGTTGATAAACTATAATTATCTTAATGACTTCTGCAGGTTCTTGAAAATAGATAAGTACATAATTTTGGAGGACAAAATATGTAAACCAGAGTTGTTAGTAGATTGGTCACTGAAAAGTATCACGATGAAGAAGTACGACCCTATATTCAACAATTAATGAATGCTTAGAACTGCTCTCCAGCCCAAACATATGATAATCAATCTAATATTTGAACAATTTCGTTGGCACTGGAGCTGAGCAAAACAATGAATTAGGTTCTATTTTGAAGTTTTAGTATTCAGTCCACTATTTTCTTAGTATTGCTTTGCACTAACTAAAGGTTCTGCTAAAACAAGGAGTTAATTCTCCGGCTCAAGACTATTTTCTTGTGAATTTGCTTGCACTAGATCATGGACCTTTGAATCTGTTTCAGGTCCTTCAGAGGTAAGAAAAGTTCGTAGGCCTACACTACTAAAAGATGTTTGAAAAATAGACCAAGTCACATAGCAAGGGATCAATGGACTGGTCTCGTCTTGTATTGGCTTTCTGACAAAGCAAAGATGAGTAAATTTTTGTGTTGAATCTATATTTTATTACTCTTTGTCCTGTTTTTCTTCGTTGAACCTTTTTGTGTTTATTCAAAGAGCATATTTTTAATAAGAATGTTTACTTGGTCTTTACCCGTTACATTTCACTCACAATATACCAACCAAAATATTTTTTGAAAGTGATGCAAACGTTGTGGCGGGTAGTTCAGAATATGAATTTTGCCTTTTAAATATAGTCCCTTGAGCACAATAAATGATTTGGTTATTATTTTATCTTATATGATTAAGTATTGTTAGTGAGTATTTTTGTATTGCAATAACAGAAGTGCAGTCAAGCAAATAAAATCAGCAGGGCTAAACAAAAGATGCCTCACGCTGGAGGATCCAAAAGCATAGCAACCTTGATGAATGAAAAGGTATTAATATATAAATTACATACCATATGATTCTATAATTATTTTTTGTGATATATAATTGTTTGGAATCAATTTAAATTTATTAGGCTATAGATGGAATAAAACCCTACATGTGCTCAAGTTTACATATTAACTCATACAAAGCGCAAGGATGTCAGACCATTGGATGAGGAATCTTCAAATACAGTTTTAAAATTTCTTATAAGTTGTATTTTTTAAGATTAAACATATGTACTAGCTCATTTCTAATGCATCATAATTTGGAGAGGCTTTAAATGATTGACTTATCCTTAAACTTTTAAGTCTTTTCTTCCGGCTATTTCTTTTCCATTTCCATATCTAATATATTTTCTTGCATTAATTGTTGATGTTAATACATGTATGAGAAATTGCCTTAACTTTGCTGACTAACATTGACTTTTTCATATGTACAAATGCTGGCTAGTTTGGTTTCACAATATCTTATTGTTAGTTTGCCCTCCACTATATTGTGTCATAAATTGTTATCTCAATTACTGCCAGGACATGATAAAAGAGAAGTGATAAATTAAAGGATGAAAAATAGTAAGGGCTCTACTGACCAACCTCCTCGCAGTGTTGCTTGGGAAGAAATAAATTTGATGAAACAAAATCAAAAGAATATGCAATTAGAATTACTCCAAATGAGACAACTCATGCGCAAATTTGCTTCTAATGAATCCATGCCTCAAATATTAATGGTGCATCAATTGATCAAGTAACTCGATTTTTTAAGTTATGGACATTCTTAATGAAGTTTTAATCCTATTAAAGTATTGTCATCTAACGTATTATTATTTATCAGGTACTACTCATCTTTATCCTTTGGCATGCTACTATTTGAGTTTTCTATTATTTGAATTTTCCTCCAAATTTTTAATCATTGGAATCTTTTTGGATTCCCTTATCTTATCGAATATGGGATATTACACGTGCATCTTGAATATGGGGTTTATGTGGGCTTTAATGCTATTAACGCTCTTATGCATGTTTAACTGATTTTGGGTTGACATATGCACTTATTTCAAAGTTACGAGTGTGCGAACAACTATGCCAAAGCTTGATCTTTATATGAGCATCCCGCTTGAAAGCTTAGGACAGTAGGTCGACTTGTCGAGTAATTCAAGAACTGTGTAATTCCTTAGTGATTGCAATGTTGACTTAAAAATTCATGTCTAATCCTTTGACCTGCACAACATCGTGGGAATATTTGGTGTTGGCAAGCATAGGTGACTGTTTCTCTATGTGGTGTTGGCAAGTTTTAGTCTTCGTTCAAATTTGGTATCTAATTATGATAAAGGACTTATCTGCTTTCTTACCTGAAGAATTGGGTGATTTTTTGTCAGATTCTTCTAGGAATGAGTTACTTGTTATAGCTACCATTAACTATTGTGTCACTACTGCTACTTTTATTGTCACTATGCATTATTCATCATCGTTGTTGCCAAGTACAGAATTATGTGATATCTCAAAGAGCGCTAATGTTACTGTAGTGTTATGAAGTGCTTAAATGGCTAAATATATGCTTTGGCTGATAAAAAGCAAAAATAACTCCTGCTAGTTTTTTCTTGAGATGGTAACATATAAATTACTCCTGCTAGTTTTTTCTTGAGATGGTAACATATAATTACTCCTACTAATTATTTCTCCATTATCACACAATGGTTACTTGGAATTGAAGATTATTGTATTTCATCTATTGACATAGTTATTTTATAATTTCAGGTCATACAGTTTGATGTTCGATAATTTAGCGGGTGGAAGATTTCAATATGACGAAGAGTTGCAGAAATTATTTGAAGATTGTTATTAGTTAAGATTAGTTATATAATGACACTAGTTATTTAGTTCAAACAAGTTAAGTTTATTTTTTAAGTTACTGTGATATTAATTACTTCCTTTTGTTCGTTAAGATTTAACGAGATATATTATGGTTGATGAATTAATAATGATATATTTTGTTATTTGCATTATTTTTTGATCGAATGTAGTAGCTATTATTAATGGTGGCTAAACTTATTGTTGTAGCTTGTCACTTTTAGTGCCACTTTAACAGGATATACCGGCTATAAAATGGACGATAAAATGGCAAATAAAGACGGTTATACAGGAATATTGTGACCATTATATAATAAGTTTTAGAAGAGATTGTTTCCACAAAACAAGTACCGCTAAAGGTATGGACTTTTAGCATCAATTGTTTTACCTTTAGCGGCTATATAAATGGACGTTAAAGTAGCATTATTAGTCGTTTTTAAAGTGGGTTTAGCCGCCATCATAATTGCCGCAAATATTTGCCGCTAAATCAAATGTGTTTTAGCGGCAATAAATCATTCCCTTTACCAGCTTTTGAAAGAAATGCCGCTAAAGGCTTTACCGACCCCGGCTTCACCGGCTAAACCCCAATTGCTGGTAAATGATATAGCGGCCATTGTTATTGCCGCCAATGCTATTTTTTATTGCCGCTAAAGACCTTTTTTGTAGTAGTGTTAGGGAGGTGTAGTCACTCTTATATCTAAATGTATCCTACTCGTCCCGCAGCCTACATTACAACCAAATAAAGTCCTACTTGATCCTAAACTGAATGAGCTCGATTAGTAGAGTAGTACACTACGGGCAAGCTTATGGTGCATCTTTTGTTGCATATGAATGTTATTTCTGAGAGTGAGTGAATTCTTTCTATCTTGAGTTCCTAAGTGTTCTTAAATTTTATTGTGTGGAACTACTCTATTTTGTTGTGTGAGGGCACTTTATTCATGAAGGAAAGGTAATGTCAGTGACCTCTATGTTAGAGTAAATGGGTGAGTTGTGAATAATGCATGGTACTTGTGAGTCAAATCTTGAGGAGAAGATGTTATGCTTTTGTGCTTAGTCTATTTCAAAATATTTTTGGTGTGATGAGTAAGGAGAATTGCTTAAAAAGGTCATGTCTATATAAAGTGTAGTTTGATTTCTCGAGTACGAGCAATGATTTAAGTGTGGAGTATTGATTATAGGCTATAATTACATATTTTAGTCGCTTGTTACACTCAAATTTACTGCACTTTAATTGAGTTTGAGCTTTAATCGCTAGTGATTTGCATTAACTGTGTGTTTTATGCCTTGTAGGAGTGATTCCGAGCTATATAAATGTTATGGAATGAATTCAAGTAATTTGGAGATTTGAAGTCTGACTAAAATCCCAAGGAATTAAGCCAGGATCGTGTTCGGGAGTCAAATTTGATAGTTAAGAACAAACGAAGACTCGAGTAGGCATGTTGCACATTGTCTAGTAAAATAGACATAACTCTTTTCTCCGAGATCCATTTGATCTATATAATATATGGTTGGAAATATAACTCAAAGGGATATACCTTTCATGTTTTACGTATTTCTAAATTCCAAACGGAACAGGGTGAAAAATGCGCGAAACAGTGTACTGGGAAAATACCGCGCCCGGGCCGCGACCGCGAGCGTTCAGGCCTTGAAACTTGTCTTTTTTCGCGTAGGAGAAGGTATAATTGTTTGGGACCGACCCTACTTGATATATATATACATGGTAGAACGTTATTTTGGGGGGATTGGACATATTTTGGACACAGATTCGACCTAAGGAGGCAGAGACACAATAGGAGCAATGCGGAGAATTCTTTTACGAGTTTTTTTTTCCTTCCTCTTCCTATTTTCCATTGTTGGTTATGACTTTTAGTATTGTAGTTTTACATACTATTATGAATAGCTAATTTTTTATCTAGGGTTTTGATGGAACCTTTTGTAGGATAAATTCTTGTTATGTTTTTATATAATTGAGCCGTTGGATTTGTCTACTTGTTCAACTACGTGTTTATTGTTGTTGATTGAATGGCCATCGATTGACTGTGCCTATATATTATGTGTTTCTTGAGAAAGGATACATATTTAGGTGGTTGTTGAACAACGTCACTCCTAACGTATGTGAGAAATCAATACAGCGGGTTTAAAGTTAGGTTTAGAAATAACAAAGCATTGACGTGGTCATAATGAGCTGTTAGATAAAGCCAACTAGCGTAGTTCGAGAGAATATGTCTAGTAAATTGTTGTAGTTGCTCGAGAGATAATTACAGAACCTAAAGTGCTCACGATCAGTAGAGAATACATTGGCGAAATTGTAGGAAACATAGCAGAAAGGATTCCAACATTTGGGAAAATCATAACTCTAGACCTCCTTAGTTCTGTCTCAAATTTCATCCTTGTTAGTTGATAATTTTACTGCTTTATAATAGTTGTTAGTTAATTAGTTAGAAATAAATATTATAATCTCAACAATTAAGAAATTTTTTGGACATGTGTTTCTTAGCAATATTGAACAATTATAGCGAAACCTTAGTTCTCAGTGGGATTCGACTCCGGACTTTTAGACCAGATTATATTTGCAGCGATCGCTTAGTCCTTTATATAAGGCATAGTTGGGCGTGATCACCTACTATCGTGGTCAAGGGTACCTTGTATGGTGCTAGTCCACAAATATAGGGTATTACGCCTCGGATCGTATCATATTCCAAAACTGACAACCTTCAACGAAACTCATTTTCTTTGATTCGTTTACCCTTTACCTTCACGACACTTACTTATCGCCTGTTATAAATAGCATAAATTCATATAACCTCAAAAATAGTCTCATCCTCGAGTCTGCGTCGATTAACTTACGGCTAAACTTTAACGTATAAAAACGCAAAATGTAATATCCTTTCTCCCCTTAGAAACATACATCCTCGAATGTTTAACTCCCCGGGATCTATATGACTTTCGGCAGAGTCACCTATGTAGAAGTAATACTATCAATCCTTCATGTAGATAACTCAATAATTCAACGCCACATATTTCCACAATCATCAATCACGACAACGGCCTCACATGACTAGTGAAAATAATTAACACAATAATCCATACTCGTACCTTAGGGATGTGATGTATCAGTTGGATCCTTATGTGGGAGAGGAAATGAGTGAGAATACCTAGGCTTCATGTCTTCTTCTGCTTCCCAAGTCATTTCTTTTACATTATTGTTTCTCCAAAGTACTTTCATCGAAGCTACGTCTTTAATACTCAATCTCTGAACTTATCTATCTAGTATAGAAATGGGAGTTTCCTCATATGATAACTGTTCTGTGACCTGAACATCGTCAAGTGACACAACTCTGGAAGGATCTCTGATACATTTATGGAGCATAGACACACGAAAGACTGGATGTACAGATTCCAAGTCAGAAGGCAAGTCTAACTCATATGCTACCCGGCCTACCTTGCATATGATCTTATATGGTACAATGTACCGAGGGCTAAGTTTTCCTTTCTTTCCGAACCACATAACGTCGTTCATCGGTGATGCCTTTAGGAATACCCAATCATCAACCTGAACTCCAAGTCTAGTCGTCGATTATCCGCATAAGATTTCTGACGGCTTTGAGTTGCTAATAGCATTTCCTGTATAAGATTAATCTTCTGTATTTCTTGTTGTACCAATTCTGTTCCTACTAGCATAGTTTCCCCAACATCGAAACATCCTATAGGCGACCTACACCTCTGTCCGTAAAGAGCTTCCTATGGAGCCATCTGAATACTAGAATGATAACTATTATTATACGCGAACTCAATAAGAGACAGATGATCATCCCAGCTACCCTTGAAGTCTATCACACAAGCCCGTAACATATCCTCAAGTGTCTGAATAGTATGCTCAACTTGTCCATCCGGGGGATCAAATGTTGTACTAAGACTTACCTGAGTCCCCAATCCTTTTTGGAAGGACCTCCAAAAATTAGTTATAAACTGAGCTCCTCTATCCGAGATAATAGATATAGGGACACCATGCAGTCGCACTATCTCCTTAATGTAAACCTTGCGTAATCCTCTGCGGAATATGTAGCCCTAACAGGCAGAAAATAGGCTGATTTTGTAAGTCTATCAACAATCATCCATATAGAATCAAACTTTCACTGGGTACGAGGTAAGCCTACGATGAAATCCATATTGATTACTTCCCACTTCCAAGTCGGAATCTCTATAGCCTGCAATAATCCACGGGGTTTTTGATGCTCAATATTAACCTGTTGATAGTTAGGGCACTGAGCAACCAACTCTGCTATATCCTTTTTCATTCCATCCCACTAATATATTTCCCTGATATCATGATACATCTTCGTTTCTCCTGGATGTATAGAATAACGAGAATAGTGAGTTTCTCCCATAACTTGCCGACGCAGTCCTGCAATATTAGGGACACATAATCATCCTCAATATCTGAGGACCCCGTATTCTGTAATCTTAAAAACTGTCTTCTCCTTCTGAGGGGTTGTACCCCTTTAATGAGCTAACACAGGATCCTCGTATTGGTGTTCCTTCAGTTTAGTTACTAAAAAGGATGTTGTCGTGTCCTGAATAGTAGTTCCGGTATAACCTGAATCCAATAATCGAACTCCAAGACTAGCTAGCTGATGAATATCCTGGGCTATTCCCCTCTTCTTTGGCTGTAAATATGACAGGATACCCATAGATCTACGGCTGAGGGCGTCGTCTACTACTTTCGCCTTCCCCCGATGGTATAAAATATCAAAATCATAGTCTTTAAGTAGCTCCAACCATCTCCTTTGACGTAAATTCAATTCCTTTTGCTTGAAGATATACTGGAGGCTCTTATGTTCTGTATAGATATCAACATGAATGCCACACAAGTAGTGCCTCCACATCTTTAGTGCATGAATCACCGTGGCTAACTATAAATTGTGGGTCAGATAATTCTTCTCGTACTTTCTTAGTTTTCTAGAAGCATATTCTACAACCTTGCCATGCTGCATCAGTACATAACCCAATCCAACGCCCGAAGCGTCACAATACATAGCACAACCATCGGTTCCCTTTAGGAGTGTTAGAACCGGTGCTGAAGTTAGTCTATCCTTCATTGGCTGGAAACTCCATTCGTAAGCATCAGTCCACTGAAACTTAGCTCCCTTTTGAGTCAACTTTGTCAATGGCGCTGAAAGAGAAGAAAATCCCTCTACAAATCTCATGTAATAACTTGCCAAACCGAGAAAGCTACGAACCTTCGTCGGTGTCGTGGGTCTAGGCCAAGTCTTTACTACCACAATCTTTTGTGTATCAACCTGTATACCTTTACTTGAAATGACATGCCCAAGGAAAGCTACAGAGTTCAACCAGAATTCACATTTAGAGAATTTTTCATACAACTCAATCTCTGAACGAGAATACATCAATATATCATCAATAAATACAATTACGAACAGATCTAAAAAGGGTCTGAACACATGGTTCATCAAATCCATTAATACAGTTTTGGCATTGGTCAAACCGAATGACATAACACGAAACTCAAAGTGCCCGTATCTGGTCTTGAATGTTGTCTTCGGAGTATCCTTCTCCTTAACCCTTACCTGGTGATACTTGGACCTTAAGCCTATCTTTGAGAAACACTTGGCACCTTGCAACTGATAAAATAAATCATCAATCCTCGATAGCGGGTACTTATTCTTGATCGTCACCTTATTCAACTGTCTATAATCTATACACATCAGCAAGGAACCATCATTCTTTCTCACAAATAACACAGGTGCTCCCCACGATGATGTACTAGGTCTGATAAAGCCTTTTCAAGCAAGTCCTTTAGTTGTTCCTTCAACCCTCTTAGCTCTGCAGGTGCCATTCTGTAGGGAGGGATATATATTGGTTGAGTATCTGGTAGTAGGTCAATAGCAAACTCAATTTCTCGCTCTGGCGAAAGACCTGGAAGCTCATCGGTAAACTCATTAACCACGGGGATAGATTGAATGGTTAGAGACTCTACTTTCACATCATGTACCCGAACTAAGTGATAAATATATCCTTTTCTGATCATTTTCCTTGCCTTGAGATAGGAAATAAATCTACCTCTTGCCGATGTCGTATTACCTCTCCATTCCAAAACAGGCTCCCTTGGAAATTGAAATCGGACCATCTTCGATCTACAATCAGCGTTGGTCTGACAAGAAGCCAACCAATCCATACCCATTATAACATCAAATTCTACCATATCTAATTCTATTAGGTCTGCTACTGTAGATCGACTATGAACTACTATTATACAATTTTTATATACCCGCCTAGATATCACTGGATCCCCAGTAGGTGTGTAGACCTCAAAAGGTTTAACCAACTATGGTTTTATTCCAAACTTACTAGCAACCAATGGAGTAACATATGATAAGGTGGAACATGGGTCAATCAGTGCATATACATCATATGAGGAGACTGATAATATACCTGTAACAACATAAGTGACAAATCTTGATCTTGTCGTCCTGCTAATGCATATATGTGGTTCTGAGGACCGCTCGAGCTAGATGCTCCACCTCTGCCTCTACCACGACCGATTGGTGCTTGTGAACCTTTCCCTGGGGTGTACTGATGATGACAAACCAGCTACAGATCCCACTAACTGAACTATGCTTACATCACCTCTCATCGGACAATCCTTCATAACGTGGCCTGGATAACCACAAGTATAACAAACACCCAACCCCATACGGCAATGACCGACATGCTGCTTACCACACTGAGCATATCGTGGCAAGAACGGCCTCATCTGACTTGACTTTCCCCTATACTGAGAACTTGAGGCCTTGGAATTCTGACCATGTCGTGAAATTGTGGAACGATCAAATCTCTTTCCAGCAAACTGAGGGGGTGGGCTAGATGATGGCTAGGCTGGATACCTTGGGTATTGTTGTCTCTGACTACCTCGAAACTCACCAGAAGGACCTGAAGACCTCGCTTTCTTATTTTGGGCCCTATCATGCTCACGATCGGCCCTCTACTTCTGCTTACGCTTCTCTACACCATGAGTGTATGCCTGAATACGAGAAATATCCATGTCTGGTTGAAGTGAGACCGACATACAATCGTTAAGCTGTATGGCTCTAACCCCATCACGAACAGGTGAACCCGATCCTCCATCTTAGATACAATAGTGGGAGAAAACCTATCCAACGAATCAAACTGAAGGTTGTACTCCCGAACACTCATGTTACCCTGCTGAAGGGTCGAGAACCTATCAAACTCTAGCCCGTCTAAGCTCCGGTGGCAAATAATGACGAAGAAAAGCCTCTGTAAACTCCTGCCATACTACTGGAGGGGCATCCTCACCTCTGGTCAATTCCCAAAACTCGTACCAATTAACTGGAACATCTTGGAGTCTATAAGAAGCTAGTTCAACTTACTCAGCCGCAGTGGACTTCATTACCCTCAAAGTCCTCTACATTCTATCAATAAATACCTGAGGGTCTTTGCTTGGATCTACCCCAGTCAATACTGGAGGTTCCAAATTAATAAAATCACGAACCCTCGCACTGACGGACCTATCTGCATGACCAATACCTACTTCCTGATGCCGAGCCTATGCGTCTACTAATTTAGTTAATAGCTGAATAACATCTCTCATCTCCTAACCCGGTGCATCTGGCTAAGGAGATGAACATACAGGGGCGGGCGCTGGAGCTGGTGCACCTCGGAGCTCTTCAGGAGAGGGCGGAATATGTGAGGTCTGAGATGGAATCTCACTATGAGACTCTCCTCGAGCCCTGGTAACTCATGGCGCTTGACTAGTAGTCTCACCAGCCGCGGACTTGCCCTTCTGGGCAGCTGTAGTCTTTGGAGGCATCACTGAAAACATAACATATCGTTAGGAACATGAATTATAATATCGCACGATCTAAGATAAGAAGGAAGGATAACATCCTATATGTCCTGTAGTCTCCTGTCTATAAGTGTAGTGCACAACACACCCATAAATAATATTCTACTAGACACGGTTTGCAAACAACCCCGATGACAGAACTACTCTGGTACCACTTTTGTGACGACCCAAATTGATGGGCCGCGACGGGTGCCTGAGTCCTACCTATTGTACACCCTTCAACAAGCGTCTAAGATATAAACATGAATAACATTTGTCCATAACCTGCTGAATTACTAGAATAACATACGTGAGGGAAGCCTTTCCAAATGACATACATGCATATACATGCGGAATACAGTTGGGCGAGCCGGCAAGGCTGCTATAGAGAACTATATACCCAAAACTAGAAGCCGACAAGGCCACATACTATCAAACTATACATAATTGTCTACAGACCTCTAATAGAATATACAATTGTACTAGGATAGGATAGGCCCCGTCATACCCATATATGTATACAAACACGTCATACCAAAACTCAAAGCAACTCTGTATCAAATGGAGAAAACCAACTCTCGCTGATCAAGGATCCTAAGAATTGGGACCGCCAGCCTGTCACTTGCACCTGCGAGCATGAAAGACATGCCCCGGGAAGTAGGGGCGTCAGTACAAATAATGTATTGAGTATGTTTGGCATGAAAATCAGAAAGTCATAGATGGAGCATGGAATAAAGGATTTCGCTTTTAAGTACAAAAAAAACTTGTAAATCTTGAAACATTTACAAAGTCATGCACGTGCGTATAAATGTCGTGTCATGCATAGGTATAGGTGTACATAACATCGTGAATCCTCTGAGGGAATCCCATCATTTGTCATCTCGGCCACTATGGGCAAAATCATCAACATATACCAGTTGATCAAGTGGCGGTCTGTATATAAAGACGTATCATTTTCTCATATCCCATATACATATAATATACGTGTATATAATGCCATCTGGTCATAAGTCAATGTACATGTATAAATGAATGAAAAATGCATAAGAAATATGTTAATAAGATCGATATACCTTTCGGATAAACTTTATTAAATACGTATTTTTTCGAGACCCATGAACAGAAGATATGATGGGCTGTATTCTGTTTTGATGATCTAATAAAATTTTATGTGAAGAACCAGAGAAAGGACCTGATATGTGGCCAGCACAACCAGTCATCTTTAACTCAAGAAATTCTGGAGAGTATATTGTTGAACTCATAAAGGAACAGCCGAGGGACCTGATCCCTTGACAGTCTCACAGATGAAAGTACAAGTCAACTCTACAGCTGTAAAAGCTGTGACAGAAAAGTGACTGCCTGCAACTGTACATGCTACAGTGCAGTAACAGTGCATCAATCACTTCCCATTGGTTGAAGAGTGTACTATCTAGGTATGGGCATCCTCCTTGAGATGTCCTAGGGTTATAATATCTTGTTTGGAGACAAACAAGATATTCACTTGAGCATTTACTAAAAACATTCTCTCAAGCATTGAAGAGGGCTCTAGCATTGAATACTCAAGTGTGTCAAGAGCAAGAAGACAACTCCACTAAGACGGACCAGTTTCACCTTGTGTCGTTAGTGTCCTTAGTTGAGTTGTAATCTTGCATTTTGTTTTTCATTGTATCCTGTCGGCTTTTGTAGAAGCAGCGTGTTAGGAATATCTCAACCACAAATTTTGTGTGTTTGTGTTGTGACTAGTAGAGTCATAAGTGAAAAGTCTTTGTAACTAAGTGAGTGACAAAGTGGCTTGTAATAGGCATTACAAGTTAGTGTGTTAAAGTCTTTGTAAGAAGGTCATTACAAAGTGGCTTGTAATAGTTAGATTACAAGTTAGTGAAGTGCAATCCTACAAGTGTAGGTCGTGGTTTTTGTCCCCTTGAGTGAGATTTTTCCACGTAAAAATCCCGTGTCTTTTTACTTGCTTTCTTAATGCACTCATCTGAGGGAACTAGTAGAGGACCAGGTCTCTCTACAGTTTGGTGGACTCACAGAAACTATCAATTGGTATCAGAGGGGGTTCTTTCTAAACGGTTAACACCTAGAAAGGATATCTAATGGTTGCTACACCAAACTTTGAAGAAGGACAATCAACATATCGACCTCCTAGATTCAACGGTCAGTACTATGGGTAGTGGAAAACCTGCATGCACGACTTCATAATGGCTGAAGATTCTGAGCTATGGGACATCATTTGTGATGGTCCCCATGTTCCTATGCAGAAGGTAGGAGAAGCAAGTCTGTTGGCGCCAAAGACCAGAAAGGAGTTCAACAATGCTGACAGAAAAGCAGTGGAAAAAAACTTTCGTGCAAAGAAAATTCTAGTGTGCGGTATAGGACCTGACGAGTACAACAGGAACTTAGTATGTCAATCAGCCAAAGAAATTTGGGAAGCTTTGCAGACAGCTCATGAAGGAACGACGCAAGTGAAGCAGTCCAAAATCGACATGCTCACTACTGAGTATGAGCTCTTTAGGATGAAGGTCGATGAATCTATACAGGATATGCATACTAGATTCACCTCCATCATCAATGAGCTTCACTCACTGGGAGAAGTCATTCCTAGAAACAAGCTAGTGCGAAAGATTCTGAGTGTTCTGCCTTACTCCTGGGAAAGCAAGTAAATGCTATCACTGAAGCAAAAGACTTGAAAGCTCTAATAATGGATGAGTTGATCGGAAACCTGAAAACATATGAGATGAAAAAGAAGAAAGATAGTGAAAGAAGAGAACCTAAGAAGGAGAAGAACCTAGTTCTTCAAGTTGAAAAGAATGAATCAAGCGAAGAGGACAATGACATGGCTTATCTCACTAAGGGATTCTAGAAGATGGTTCGAAGGAACGGGGGAATACCAAGAAGAGGCAGATCAAGCAAGCCTAGAAACTATGATTTTTGCCTTAAGTGTGGTAAGCCAGGACACTTCATAATAGACTGCCCGTTCTTGAAGCAGGAGCCATACAAGCACAATTCTGACAAAGCTGCAAAGAGGAACCAGGTTCCTGACAAAAGATTCAGCAGAAAGAGTGCAACTTACAATGTTGTGAAACAGGCCCTTTCTGCATGGGGAGATTCATCAAGCAAATTAGAAGAGGAACCTGAAGCAGAAAACAACTCTATGATGGCAGTTGAGAACAAGGCCAAGGAGTACGACTCACTATTTGCTCTTATGGCTCAATCTGACGATGAAGAAGAAGATGACAAAGATGAGGTAAACTTCAGGGATATTCAGAGAAATCTGAAGTCCTACTCTCCTAAAAAATTAATATCATTGTCAAATGTTCTCATTGATGCTTACTACAACTTAGTTGAAGATAAGGACACCCTGACCATAGAACTAGGTGAAGTTGAACAAACTAGAGATGATCTAGTTGTGTGTGTGGTATATTTAAAAGATACCATAGGTGACCTTGAAAGAGAGAAAGAATCTCTGACTTGCAAAATCAACAGTGTTGAAAATGAGAGATATGACCTAGTGGTGGTGGTTGTAGACCTAAAAGAGACCATAAAAACCTTGAAAAAGAAAAGGAAGGGCTAGAAGGAAAAACAAGAAAGATAGAAAATAAGAGAGGTGATCTAACTATTGTGGCAGTAGACTTGCGAGAAATAGTTGAAAATCTGAGTAATGAAAAGAACAACCTGAGTGAGTGTATTAATGCAGTTGAAAATGAAAGAGATGATCTGCTAGTTGTGATCACAGACTTAGAAAAACTATTAAGGGACTCAAACTAGAACCTGGTGCCTCAGGAGTGGATAAAGGAAAAGAAATAGCTAGTAAAAAACATATCAAGATTGAAAAGGAACTGAATGAGGTCAAAACAAGTCTGTGTTGTTAGCTTGAGAAAATAGGCAGTTGCAAATTGAACTTGGTAAATTAAAATCTGATCTTAAAAAATCTCTGAATTGGACCTGGTCAATGGATGCTGTCATTGCCATGTACTTCAACAACAGTGGAAACAGGCAGGGAATTGGGTTCCAAAAGGAGAAAACTCCTTACAACCCTCACAGCAAATATGTCACAGTCCCAGATAACTGCTTTGCACTCATTGTGGAAACAACGGGCACTTCAAGGAAAGTTTCCCAGCCAGGGACCAGTCAGTTCAGAAGAACAAAGTGTTTGCTAACAAGAGAAACACCAAGCAGGGACCCGGTCCCAGCAAGAAATATCAACTTCTGCCTGCATGGACTAGAAGAGCACTTATTCATCCCTTTCCTAACTACAAGGGACCCAAACTTGTTTGGGTTTCTAAGTCTAACCCTTGATTTAACTGTGCAGGGATCAGTGAGAGGAACTGGACTACAATGGATCATGGACAGTGGATGCTCAAAGAATATGACTAGAAACACTATGGATTTTCTCTCATTGAAAGCCCTGCAGGGAGGAGATCTATCCTTTGGTAATGGAAAGAAGGGATACATCCTCGGTGTTGGAAGAGTTGGAAAGTCTCTGGAGCACTCAATTGAAAATGTGTACTATGTGGATGTCTTGAAATATAGCTTATTGAGTGTCTCTCAAATCTGTGATAAAGGGAACAAAGTGGAGTTCCTGTCCAAGGTGTGCACGGTTACTAGCCTAGTAACGGGAGAAGTGGTGTTGATAGCCAAGAGACATAAGAACATCTATGTTGCTGATTTTGAATCATTGGAAGCTGGTGAAGTGAACTGCTTGAAGGCAATTTATGATGATGCAGAGCTATGGCATATAAGATTGGGTCATGCTAGCTTTTCTCTCCTGAACAAGTTGATACAGAATGACCAGGTTCGTGGTCTGCCAAATTCCAAATTCAAGGAGCACAGAATCTGTGATGCATGTGCCAAAGGAAAACATGTGAGATCATCCTTTAAGACTAAGAAGGATGTTAGCACATCTAGACCTCTTGAACTCCTTCACATGAATCTATGTAGGCCCATGAGAATCCCAAGTAAAGGTGGAAAGAAGTACATCTTCGTGATTGTGGATGACTATTCAAGATTCACTTGGACACTATTTCTTAGAACAAAAGATGAGACGTTTAAAGTATTGTGGCCTTTGTCAAGAAAATCCAAGTGAAGATGGATTTGAAGGTAGCATGCATCAGATCTGACCATGGGACTGAGTTTAATAATGCAAAATTTGATGAGTTTTGCACTGAAAATGGAATCATGCACAACTTCTCAGCACCTAGGACTCCTCGGAAAAATGGAGTAGTGGAAAGGAAGAACAGAACCCTGGAATATATGGCTCGAACAATGCTTATTGATAGTGGGATTGCAAAGAACTTCTGGGCAGAAGCAATCAACACTGCCTGCTACTTGGTGAACAGGTGCATGATCAGGTCCTTCCTGAACAAAACCCCCTATGAACTGCTCAATGGAAGAAAGCCAAAGATAACCCATCTGAGATCCTTTGGATGCAAGTTCTATGTTCTTAACAATGGGAAGGATCAACTTGGAAAATTCGATGCCAAAAGCGATGAAGGAATCTTTTTGGGATACTCTTCTCAAAGCAAAGCATACAAAGTGTACAACAAGAGAACCCAATGTGTATAAGAGAGTATTCATGTGCTCTTCAACGAGACTCCCTCCTCAAATAGGGATGAAAATGGAAATGATCAAGACTATGAACCACTCCTGGTTCCTGGAGAGATATCTGATGTCTCTAATGGCAAAGCTGACATGATGAGTCAAACCAAGGAGGTGAGTGAAGGCAATGCAGCCTCCTCCTCCGGTTCACAGGAGGAACCTGGTACCCCTATCTCTCCTACAGAAGCTGAAGAAAGAGTTGGAGATGTTGTGGAAGGTACTCCACAGGTAGAAGAACAAGAAGTGTAAGGAAACTCCTCTGATCCACCAAGTTCCTCCACACATCAAATTTAGGTCACAAATTGGAAACATAAAAGCTCCCATCCTCTTGATAACATAATCACTCCTATTGATTCCGGAGTCCAAACTAGATCTAAAACAAAAAACTCCCTAGCCTTTTCAGCCCTTCTATCCCAAATAGAACCAAAAAACATCAAAGAAGCTCTAAAGGATGCAGATTGGATCATTGCTATGCAGGAGGAGCTTCATCAATTTGAAAGAAACAAAGTCTGGCATCTGGTACCTCGACCCTCAGACATAACCATCAAAGGAACCAGGTGGGTGTTCAGGAACAAGCTGGATGAAAACGGAAAAACAACCAGAAATAAAGCAAGGCTTGTGGTTCAAGGTTACAATCAAGAGGAAGGGATTGATTATGATGAAACTTTTGATGTTGTTGCTCGCATGGAAGCCATTCAGATTCTTATTGCTTTTGCATCTCATATGGAATTCACCTTATTCCAAATGGATGTGAAAAGAGCATTCCTGAATGGGTATCTCAAGGAAGAAGTATATGTTAAGCAACCTCCTGGGTTTGAAAGTCATGCTCACCCAGAGTATGTATTCAAACTGGACAAAGCCTTGTATGGTTTGAAGCAAGCTCCCAGAGCTTGGTACGGGAGGCTTTCCAAGTTTCTATTGGATAATGGATTCACTCGAGGAAAGATTGACAATACCCTATGTCTAAAGAAACAGGGAAGGAACCTTCTTATCGTCCAGGTGTATGTGGATGATAATATCTTTGGGGCTACAACGGACTCACTGTGCAAGGAATTTGCCATGCTCATGGGCAGTGAATTTGAGATGAGTATGATGGGGGAACTGAACTTCTTCCTGGGTCTTCAAGTGAAATAATCTACAAAGGGGACTTGTATCAGTCAGCAGAAGTACATCAAGGAGATGCTCAAAAGGTTTGACATGGAAGACTCAAAGGTGATTGATACACCCATTGCAGTGGTTACCAAGCTTGACATGGATGAATCAGGATCTCCTGTAAACCAAACAATGTATAGGGGAATCATTGGCTCTCTACTCTACCTCACTACAAGCAGGCCAGACATTGTGTTCAGTGTGGGATTATGTGCAAGGTTTCAATCAAATCCCAAGGAGTCTCATCTAAAGGCTGCCAAAAGGATCCTACGCTATCTCAAAGGCACACAGGACCTGGTCATGTACTATCCTCAGGTGATAATTTCAATCTTGTTGGTTATGCTGACGCTGATTATGCAGGTTATCTAGCGGACAGGAAAATAACTTCAGGGATGGCTCATTTTCTTGGACCCTGCCTAATCTCTTGGGGAACAAGGAAGCAAAACTCAGTGGCCTTGTCCATAGCTGAAGTAGAATATTTTGCAGTTGCTTCCTGCTGTGCTCAGCTGCTGTGGATCAAACAACAATTGGAAGATTTTGGAGTGTACATTCACAGCGTGCCACTTCTATGTGACAATACCAGTGCTCTCAACATGGAAAAGAACCTGGTTCAACACAAAAGAACTAAGCACATTGATGTGAGACATTACTTCGTCAGAGACAATGTTGAGAAAGGGCATATCTGCATGAAGTTTTTCTGTACTGAAGATCAGATTGCAGACATCTTTACCAAGGCACTAGGAAGGGAATATTTTGAGAAAAATAGAATGGCACTGGGGCTGCTGAGACCTAATTAGGAACCTGGTTCCCCTCTCTGGCTATGAAAGTCATACTTGGGTAAAGATAGCTAAAGTGTTTTATAACAAAGTCTAACTCACCTCAATACCGTTGCAGGTAGACACGCATAATGATTACAGATTTTAAAGGTATGGCATTGTAGAACAAAAGAAGACTGAGCAATCTCTTCAAGAAAAACAGGTACGGGACCTGGTCACTGTACCCCAGGTTAGTAGTCATGTGTACTCTCTACCTTTTTCAAAAAGCAACAAAACTAATTATTGTTGCCACATCATCCACCTTTTTAGTAAACACGTCTATCACGTCTATCACTCCACTCTTTCAACTCTCTCTGCACGTTCTCTTTTCCCCAAACATCTACCGCCTTTTGAACCTGTTCCTTTTCCCTCTCATTACTCCACTCTCCTATAAACCTCCTTTGTCTCCAACTGCTCCTCACACACCTTCCCTCATTCTCTCCTTCTCCTGAAAAGGCACTCTTTCTCTGAAGCTCTTCTAAAACTGTCAACAATGGTCGCCACTAACACAGCCTCTCTCTCCCCTACCTCTGATTCCAACACAGTCTCAACGGAGGGTCAGGACTCCTCTCTCCCAGAGCTCTCCATCTCCATACCTAACTCCTCTTCACTCCTAGCAGAGTCAGAAACACCCAAGGAGCCTCTAGTCACAGAAGCCCCCATGCTCTTCCTTCTTCATCTGAACCACCAAAAGAACCGCAAGTCACTAAAGTTACTCAGGACTCTGAAGCCTTAGAGGAATACCCTGACCAGTACCTTAACTCCTCTCTTCTCAATTCCTCAACTCCCATGGAGTCTCCGAAAAAAAAGGCGGCCGAAAACATAATGGCCATCACCTCTGAGAACCTTCCCTCTGAAGGGGCTCCTTCTCTTCCTGAGACTCAAGGAGCAGATTCTTCTTTCCTAGAGGATGAGCGAACCATGGTACTTTTTGAGTCTCCTATACATGAGTATGTGCATGACAAACTTGGTGAGGAACATGGTTCTCCTCTCGAGAAGACCCCCCAGGAACCCATCTTCTATACTCCTCCTCTAGAGTCCATTCCTCCTTTTTCTGAGCCCATAAATGAAGATTATGAGGATGAAATGGTCTTGAGTGACCACTTTAAACTCCGTCAGAGAGTGAGTACTCCTGAAACTTCTGTGAATCGACCCTCTACTAGGTTGCAGCAAAAGGAAGCCCTTGACTTAGCTCTTGAGAAAAGTAAGAAGAGCAGTAAGAAGAAGAAGAAGAGGTTGATGAAGGAAGGGAAAGTGGTGGTGGATGAAGCTATACCCGTTGTTGAAGTAGAAGAGGAGACTGTAGAGGAACCTAGTTCCTTAGTG
This sequence comes from Nicotiana undulata, assembly GCA_005239495.1. Taxonomy (NCBI): domain Eukaryota; kingdom Viridiplantae; phylum Streptophyta; class Magnoliopsida; order Solanales; family Solanaceae; genus Nicotiana; species Nicotiana undulata. The sequence continues at coordinate 8,034 of ML246368.1, read as the reverse complement.
AGGAAAAAGAAGTCTGTGTTTGCTGGTGTAGTTCAAGGACATGTGAAACCGCCTTTGTCACCCACAAAGAGTGGTGGGAAGTCTAAGAAAAAAGAAACTGGTGAAGTGAGTGTTAAGAGGTCTATAACTGAAGAAAGTGCAAAAGGAAAGTCTGTGCAAGTGTCTGGTAAACAAAAAAGGGAAGTGGAAACCGTAGGGGAACCTGGTTCTAAGAGAGTTGTATCAAGCAGCAGAGGAAAGTGGAAGGAAAATGTTCTGAATCAACAAATGTTGTGGGGTCGCATGTTTGACCTCGAGATTTTTGAAATGGATGGAATGAGCCAATTGATGGTTATGGTTGAGTTTCAAAAATGGGAGCACTTATTCATTGTGAGTGTTCCCCAAGTCTTTGAGGATGTTGTGCGCGAGTTTTATGCCGATTTTTTGACCCCTGCTGAGGGTCATGTGTGTGTTGTGGTGGAAGGTATTGACTTTGTGTTTGATGATGCCGCTCTTGGAACAGTTCTCAATGTTCCATCTAGGGGGTTGTCTTCAGTGGATCCTGCAAAGTATGCTTGTGAGGGAAATTTTAGGAGAGAAATCGTTAAGCCGGGGATGGTCCAGCAGGGGGAACGGGTTCATACGAAGGCCATGCCACCTCTTTACCAGCTTCTTTTTGAACTAGTGAATAAGGTCCTTCTTCCCCGTGCTGAGAGGCGTTCCATTTCTTCCAGGGCTGATTTGATCTTGATGGAATACCTTGACCAGTTCAAACCAATCAACCTACTTGATCTCATGATTCAACATATGGAGAAGGTTGTAAACGTCAAGGATGGAAATCACGGTCTCCTCTATGGTTTTCTACTTACTCAGGTCTTTAAGTTTTACAAAGTGCCAGTTAAGAATCCCCGAGTAGGGACCCGCAAGCAAACCTTTTCGAAGACAACCCTTGAGGAATGTGAGATTTTTGAGAAGGCTGGGGGAAGCACTTCAACCATCTCTCAGCTGATCAATGAGTTGAACGCTGCAAATGATGTGATCAAGAGGCTGGATGCTCAGATTGCCATTCTGGAGGCTCAATCCAGTCAAGCTGCGGGGGGACCTGGTTCTAATGTCTCCTCAAATGACGAAGTTGACTGCTTGACCAAAGAGAACATTGAGCTCCGGCAACAGGTTGAGAACCTGAAGGAGAAACTGCTCGAGGAACATTCCTCTGTCAATGCCCGCATGGATCTAGTTCTCCGGACTCTTACTGCCTCCTCCTCCAAGCCTTCCTCCTCTAGTGCCCCCTAGGCTTTTATCTGCTCTAGTCTGTCTGTGATGATGATGTGGTTAACAGTTTTTGTCTTCTTTTTTTTATTGGTATGTGGACAACACCTGACTGCTCCCGCCTAAAAAATCCAAATGAAGTCTTTGCTATCCCAAGCAAATATTTCTCTATGTTTTAAATCTTTTAATGAATGAAACTCGGTATTTTTATGTTCTCCTTAATGCCTTTATGCCTTTTTATTCTGTTCTCTATCATGTTGTGTGCACATAAGGGGCATGAGTTAGCTCTGTTGGACTTCTTTATGCTTTCTAACTGTTTGTGCCTTTTTATGATACCAAAAAAGGGAAGTTAAGGGGATAATTGGGATAATTGATGGCAGGGATTAAGGGGGAAGCACACAGACAGGGGGAACCACTTGGGAATCTGGTCTCTAATCTGTTATGTATCTGGTTATGCTAGTGTATACACCTGCTCACCCATTATAAAAGTTTGTCATTATCAAAATGGGGAAATTGATGGGTTGTATTCTGTTTTGATGATCTAACAACTTTTATGTGAAGAACCAGAGAAAGGACCTGATATGTGGCCAGCACAACAAGTCATCTTTAACTCAAGAAATTCTGGACAGTATACTGTTGAACTCATAAAGGAACAGCTGAGGGACCTGATCCCTTGACAGTCTCACAGATGAAAGTACAAGTCAACTCTACAGTTGTAAAAGCTGTGACAGAAAAGTGATTGCCTGCAACTGTACATGCTACAGTGCAGTAACAGTGCAACAGTCACTTCCCATTGGTTGAAGAGTGCACTATATAGGTATGGGAATCCTCCTTGGGATGTCCTAGGGTTATAATATCTTGTTTGGAGACAAACAAGATATTCACTTGAGCATTTACTAAAAACATTCTCTCAAGCATTGAAGAGGGCTCTAACATTGAAGACTAAGTGTGTCAAGAGCAAGAAGACAACTCCACTAAGACGGACCAATTTCACCTTGTGTCGTTAGTGTCCTTAGTTGAGTTGTAATCTTGCATTTTATTTTTCATTGTATTCTATCGGCTTTTGTAGAAGCATCGTGTTAGGAATCTCTCAATCACAAATCTTGTGTGTTTGTGTTATGACTAGTAGAGTCATAAGTGAAAAGTCTTTGTAACTAAGTGAGTGACAAAGTGGCTTGTAATAGGCATTATAAGTTAGTGTGTTAAAGTCTTTGTAAGAAGGTCATTACAAAGTGACTTGTAATAGTTTAGATTACAAGTTAGTGAAGTTGAAATCCTACAAGTGTAGGTCGTGGTTTTTGTCCCGTTGAGTGAGATTTTTCCACGTAAAAATCCTATGTCTTTTTACTTGCTTTCTTAGTGCACTCATATGAGGGAACTGGTAGAGAACCAGGTCTCCCTACAGTTTGGTGGACTCACAGAAACTATCAAGATTTAATAATATGTCACATGGGGGATCAACAGTATAGACACCCCTAGTACTTCTATGAATAGAGTCATTTATGAAAGTTGTGCGTTTTCTCGTTTCGTTTGCATCATTTGGATCATGCCAAAAAGAAAGAAGGGATAACTTTAACGTACCTGAGTCGATTCTCTTTACAATCCCTCTGACACACGTCAATTGTGACAAAATACGTGATGGCAAGATCGGAGTAGGAACAAATTCGTATGATATTCTTAAGAAAGATTGCACCGTACTCGCTTAAAATTGCAAAATCTCGCGTTGCTTAAGATGCTGTGAAATCTTTGTTTGAATTCTTGAAGATCCGTACTTTAGCATTTGATATATGCTAAATTAGAGAGGCCTTATATTAGAGAGGCCTTTTAAATTAGAGAGGCCTTATATTGAATAGGTGTGGGCCCCGCTTCATGTGGTGGCTTAGCAACATAACCCTTATTCTTGCCACCTTATCATAATGACTTAAGAGTCACTAAACGGGGATGGGGGTGCTTCCATATTGGGGGGGGGGGGGGTTTAAATCTAATTTATTAATCAATAAAATTTGTCTTTTTTGT
>ML246367.1:2756-32509 GCA_005239495.1 Nicotiana undulata | reverse complement strand
GGGCAGCTAGTGTTGAAGAAGATATTTCCACATCGAGATGAAGCCAAAGGGAAATTCTCTCCCCACTGGCAAGGTCCGTATATGGTTCATCAAGTATTGACAGAAGGAGCCCTCATACTTGCAGAAATGGAGAAGTTTGGCCAAAGCCGATCAATTCAGATGTTGTCAAATGTTGTTATGTGTAATCCTTTATGCTTTTCTCAATGATGTAAATTGAACTACGCCTGACCTGATTCCCGTTTAAGAGGGGATACGTAGGCATCCCTATGGGTTCGGTCACAATTCAATAAAAAAAATTCATTTTTCCCGCAATTGGAAACTAGGGCAGAATTTTGAGGACGACCCTCAAAATTCCAAAGCAAGTTCAGCCAATCACAGCATGCGCAGCAGTCAAAGTCGTCAACCCATCAAACTGGGGCATAATTTTGAGGAGGACCCTCAAAATTCCGTAGCATGAGAGGTTGCAATGTCTTGAACCGTGTAACGGTAGTCGGTTCATCTAAATTTTTTGAAATATATTTTATACTATGTTTTACAAAATCATGCATGCTTATTTTTAAAAATATATCTTTGTTCAGCGAACGCTACCCCGATGATATGAACAGGATCATCATACCAAGCATACGAGTTGAGCAAAGCAAGCAGGGATGTGAACCAAACTCCTCCATTTACAGAACTCGCGATTTTTCTTTGGATGCAGGAACAAAGAATAAACGCGCAGAGAAGTCACAAATCTCCACACAGTTGCAAAAGCCAAAATTTACTGTCTACCAAAAGAACAAGCACATTCATAGTCATAGTCCTCGAAACCATCTCACTTGCCGACATTTGCTATCATCACAAATAAACAATGCTACGTAGTCACAATGCCCACAACAGTCGCAACATCAAAGCCCGCTACCAGCTAAGAAATTTTACTATCATTTGTTATTTAATCTCCTGCATGAGGCTAAGCTCTGCCTCCATTTTCATAAGGCTACACTTATGCCTTCTGTTTGCATAAGGCTACTCTTCTGCCTTCCATCTGCATAAGGCTAATTTTCTGACTTCCGTCTGCATAAGGCTACTTTTCTGCCTTCCTCTGCATAAGGCTAAGCTTTGCCTTCATTTGCATGAGACTTAGCTCTGTCTCCATCTGCATGAGGTTAAGCTCTACCTCCATTTACATAAGGCTAATCTTCTGCCTTCCGTTTGCATAAGGCTACTCTTCTTCCTTCTATTTTCATAAGGCTAATTTTCTGCCTTCCTTTGCATAAGGCTAAACTTCTGCCTTCTATTTGCATAAGGCTACTCTTTTGCCTTCCGTCTGCATAAGGCTAATTTTCTGCATTCCTTTTCATAAGGCTAATCTTATGCCTTCCATTTGCATAAACCTACCCGCTGCCTTCCTATTTGCATGAGGTTAAGCTCTACCTCCATTTGCATAAGGCTACTCTCTGCCTTCCTACCCTACATGAGGCTAAGTTATGCCTCCAATTTACTTTTCATCGAGACTAAGCGCTGTCTCTCAAGCATTATTTACTTCGATTCTCCTTCGGGCTAAGCTCTGCCCTCCATTTCCCAAGACTAAGCTCTGTCTTGTGGAAGTCATATTATTGCATCTCATGGGCTGAAATATCGTCAACCTGTCCAAAGGTGTCATAGTTCGGAGGCACCATCTTCATGTCCCGAGAAAGTCATGTCATGGCCTGAGGATCTCTCAATTTTGAATATCATTATTCAAAGGTGTCATGGTTCGGAGGCACCATCTTCATGGCCCGAGAACATCATTTCATGTCCTGCGAATCCCTCATCAAACGATTCATGGCCCATGACATCATGGTCTGAGGACGTCATCCCTAACCGTCCAAAGACAACTTTCATAGTCCAACGGGAACTTGCATCATGTTTAAATTTATGCACAGTATACGCTTGTATTACTTTTATCTGCAGGTAACCCGGCGAGCGACGGCTATCCCAATAGGAGTGATCCCGCTCCATTCCTCCCAGCCATATCAAACCTAACCTCGCCCGTAAATCGTTCACTCATCCAACCCTAGATGTTGCGTCCGTTCTTGTTATGGCTTTACTAGTATACTTCGCCGATGACTCCAGAACTACATATGGCCTGATTCCTATAAAATCGGGGATATGTAGGCAGCTCAGAAGCGGGGGTGCGGCCTAAATCTCTCGAACCATTTCGCTCGGTCAAAATTGGTCATCATACCTTTATCCGACAAACTCTTTCATCCTTTCCGGGCAAAGAGGGGCAACTGTTGATACTCAGTTTTTCCCAAAAAAAAATTTAATTGCATATATATCTTCAAAATCATGCATTAATAGCAATTGGCATTTTTCTACAATTTTCCTGTATTTTTATTAATTTATTCAGCATTTTATTTCCAATAAATAATTATAAAATTGCATCACAAATTATTTCAAAAGAATTTCTTGATTTAATGTATTATTTTTTGGTCCTATTAAGACCAAATTATTTTATAATTAGCCAAATTGGCACCTTTGGCTATAATTGCAAGAACTTTGCAATTATAGCCTAATCATGTGATTTCACACTATTTTCATCTAGGAATTAATCATTTGTATTTTTTAAANCTAATCATGTGATTTTACACTATTTTCATCCAGAAAATAATCATTTGTATTTTTTAAATACTAAATAAACATTTTTAAATTATCTTCTACGTATAAAATTCATTTTTATAATTAACAGCTATTTTTGTAAATTGTTTTAATTAATTTACATTGGGTAGCCACTTTCATTTCAATTATGGCCTAATTAAACCAGACCCAAGTCTGATTAAAACGGCCCAAATACCCCAGGCCCAATACCTTGTCCTACCCGACCCAAACCCTTATCCAATGTGGACCGTTGATCAATTTTAATCAACGGTCCAGATCTCCCCTTTCCTTAATTAACCCTAACGACTACCCCCCTTACCCCCTCATTTCTCTACTCTCTCCGCCGTTACACATATCTCTCATCTCTCAAACTCTCTCTGCTAAAACCTAAAGCTCTCGCCGGTCGTCGACTTGCCGGTAACTATGGTGGTCTCACCACCATCCCAGCCCCCATGGCTCCTTCCTATGTCGGGTTACTGCTGCCTTGAGGTCCTCAAAGGAACCAGAAGGCGGTTCAACTCACCCCCCATGGCGCTTCATGTCATTCTCAGGCCGATCTTGTCCTATCCGAGTAAGATCCTGGCATCTCCGACTAGAACTTGTGGTTTCTAAGCCGATTCTCTTTCTCTTTGGGTTATCTCTCAGAAACCTTAACTATTAGCTCTTGATTCCTTAGATCTATGATAGATCTGGGTATATTCTGAGTTATTTGGCTTTTTTCCCTTAAAGGTTTTTCGATCTTTCTAAAACGACTATTCATCTTCAAACTAGGCTTCCCAACCCCTTTTCAAAAATGGTCTTTCCTTCTTATTTTAGTATTATTCTATGATTTTCGTTATGTTTAAACGTTTGTTTAAGTTTTCCTCTTTTTATCTGAGTTATTATGTTAAAGCCCTAAATTTTTAGTCTTGATCCTGGGTTCCTGAGCTTGTTTTTGATAATATGTTCGCCTAATCTGTATGTGTACTTGTTTCTCATGAACATTCTATGTTGTTGTGACCCTTATCCTATTTTGACTTATTAGGGTTTCTGACTCTTGCTCTTCTGGCATATGCTATGTTTATCTTGCTTGTTCTCAGAAATTTTGTGGTAATTCCCTCTAATTGGTACTATTTCCTAGTTGAATCCCCTATTCTAAGTGATTTTTGCTTTGCTATGATGATTAGGGTTGTTGATTTTACCCCTATACTGTTATTGACTCATTTATTTGCAGCTATTTGTGTTACTGCCTCTCATCAGTACCATCTCTTAGTTTGAATCTCTTAGTTCATGTGATTTGTACCCTATTATTTTCATTAGGGTTGCTGATTTCCTGTTTCTCCCTGCATGTATCATGTTTGTCCCGTTCATTTGTGATACTTTTCTTTAATTGATATTGATTTCCTGTAATTGATACCTCACTCATCTCTTATGATGATTTCCTTATTGATTTCCAGCCTTTAAGTTATTTCTTGCCTTAGTGGTCGATTATGCTGTCAAACTAATTCATATGTATTTTCCTTAATTAGAATTTTTTAACTTGGCCTTAATTACATGATCTATACATGTACTATAGTTATGTTATTTCCTTATGTGTGATATCCATCCTTACATGGTTTCCTTCCTTATTTATCTGCCTATTACCGTTTGAGTCTAACTCCTTAATTAAAGGGAGTACTTATACTGATTTGATTCTAATTGGTACATAGTTCCATAATTATTGTTGTACTATGATTATTGCCTTATTTTTTACCTGTTTTCAAACTATAAATACACTTCTCTTTCATTAACACAGACACGAACACATTGTTCAAAACTCTCTCACAATCAAAACTTTTTGCTCTCTCTTTTCTCTGGTTACTTGCATATTGTTCTAAGTCAGCCGGTTGTAAGCCAAGGCTGATTACTATACTCTTTGGTTCTTCCTTCTGTGTTTACTATCTTCTATATTGGTATGTCCTGATTTATTTAAGTCTAAAAACAATATGTTTTTTTTGCTACTTTAATTCATCATGTTTCTAGTCTGTTTTTACTTGTGGTTTTGTTGTTCAACTTGCAACTAATATGTCTACTTTACTGCTTTATCAGCATGCTTCTGAATATGTCCCCTCCCTTAGAATCAGCATGCTTATGAAATATCATACCCCCTTTCTATAGTATGGCTCAATGTAACTTTGTTCCCTTGTATGCTTAACTAGTTTAGTATGAACATGTCTTTGGCAAGACAACTTGTACCTTAAGTTACTTGGTTCTGTGTTAACTCTGAAGCTCATGTTGTACCTTAACCCCTTGGTATATTGCTGATTCTTTACTTAAGTGCTGATGTATCTATGTGTTTACCTATGTGCTCTACATGTCCCCAATTCCCCATTACCCCTGTGTGAAGGCTTGTGGTGCTAGGCCTGTCTTGTTTCTTTGTTCTATGTGTGATGCTGAACCTGTTTTGGTTCTGAGGTTGGTCTGTTGTTTGTTGATTGCCCTACTCTTTTGAAACTGTCTCATTGAATAACTCATTTGTTGTTTTACAAAACTACTTCAAATTAGTCTCTTTTCAAACTGTTTTCCTACTTAAACCTTTTCAAAACCATGTCAAGCACTCTCACTATACTCTTAGACCTTTAAGTTCTTCCCCTCTGATGTGTGACTGCTTAGGGATCCCTATGAGATCCCTCTGAACTCTAATGCATTAGAGCTGGCTCTTCCACACTGCACTTACTCAAGTATGGTTGTGAAATCTGGGTGTGAGCACTGCCCGGGATCCTTTGAGGTCCTTAGGGGACTCTGACCCACCCATATATTGAGAAAGGTTATGAAACAATCTGAGCAGTTGAGGTTTTGGAAATCTGGGCCTATTTGCAGGCTCCCTATAATGTAACTTCTTATTTTCCTTATTTACTTATGTAATTCATTCAATACTGGTTTGTAATAATTTATTGTAAACGAATATTGGGGACGGATAGTGAAAAGAGAAGGTAGATGTATAGGTTATCTATATCAAAGGGTATAAACCATGCTTAGGTTTATATTTCCTGGATGCGCATTAGAATCCATGTTTAGGACCAATACATGCAAAGCATATCATGCATTAGATACCATGCTCCTAGGTTTCATGTATATTGTTTTCAGCATCTCATTCTGACACTATTATTATCACTTAGAAATCCTGTCTCTAGGATAAATGATAACATTAATATAAACGGATACTCATGCAAGCATGTCTAATAATGTTGTAACCCTGTGAGCACTTAAAAATCCGGCTTAGGAAATTCTGCATATAAACCATTCTGCATTCTATACATGCATATTAGATACCATGTTTAGGATCTTGTTCGTACTCGCTTAGTTACACCTAGTTAAACTACTGATGCATGAAAAAAGGATATGAAAGAGCCTCACGTTTAATTATTATGTTCAAGTAAAACTGGTGAAAATCTTGCATATCTTAACACTTAGAACAGCATGCTTTAGGTATAATAATTCCAACACTGTTTTAATAATTCTGGTAACAATTGTGCATTATCTCATGCCTAGGCAAGCCTTAGGTAACCAATTCTTATAAAACTGAAATTGCATCTTTGCGTTTACTGCTCAATGCTTAACATGCTTAAAAATCAGTAGGCAAACTGATTAGGCCCTGCTTCTGAGTTAAAATAAAACTTCATATCTCTTATGTTCTGATACTCACCTAGACATCGTGACCTAGGATCCTGATTAATAATACTGCCCTTATTTGTGTCTGAGTCGTGCTTTTTACATGCATTATCTGCGGAGGTAAACCTGAGCCTCTTATTTTCTCCTTCCTGTTTTGTTTGTTGAAGTCCTATGTGTTCTTGCTTGTCGCCTTAGTATTTTCTCCTTTAAACCTTAGGGGTCTGTCTAGAACTACCTATAGGTAGAGGTCCTAAATTCCTCCAAGGACATTAAGAAGGGACGGGTAACATCACGCATAGAGGTCGCTAAATAACACTCGCTTAATAACCGCTAAGGGGTGGGAAAGGATAGATATGGATATGATGACAGGTGCGCTAATGACACGTGTATCCCCTCTATTGAGGAGTGATTACCGGGTATTGTACCGATGTGATCCTATAGGATAAACAACCTAGGTTCCCGCCCCCCTATTCCTTACATATATATGTATAGGTTATAAACCCTTAGACTTCAAATCTTTTAAACTTTAGCACATATGTGTGCTTAGACTGCAAATCTTTTCAAAACCCTTTACTTGTTTAAACTCTAATTGCTTGTTTTCTACTTGCCTAAATTCACAAAGTTCTTTGACCGGGAACCACAGTTGTGGCCTTTGAGGGGTGCCTAACACCTTCCCCTCGAAGTAATTTCAATATCTTACCCAATCTCTGGTTAACTAATTAGCGTTGTAATGACCCTTAATAGGTGCCCTAACGCACTTTAACTCGTTAGGTGGCGGCTCTTCAATTCCTTATATACCTTTTTCCCAAAAGGAAACGAGTTGTCCCAATAATGTCAAGAACCCTGACCGATCCTAAAGGAGAAGTAAAAAGGGGGCGCGGCACCCGATTCACTATCTGATGAATTGCTGGCAGAGGATCTTCAAAATTTGGATATTTTACAGCATTCAGCCATTTCTTATCATGCTTTATCCGGTGGTTACATAGTATCGACAATTCGTTTCACCAGCCAAGTTAATGGCTCGTCAGTGCAAGTTCTCGTGGATGGCGGTAGCGATCATAACTTTATTCAGACTGCGTGGCCACCTTTCTTCATCTTGAGGTAGAGCCAATTTCGTCGTTCCTAGTCGTGGTGGGTAGTGGGCAACGTCTTCGCTGTGCTGGTCTTGTTCGCAATGTGCCCTTGGAGATTCAAGGGACTCTATTGACCTTGGATTTCTTTGTCTTGTAGATGCACGGCGCGGATTTGGTACTCGATGTTTCTTAGCTCGCTACCTTAGGACCTGTGGTAACTGATTATGGCCAACATTTTTTGGAGTTTGGGTTGGGTGGACAATACATTCGTTGGAAGGGAAATCCACCATTAGATCTCCAACTTGTGCAATTGTAGAGTTTGCGACGTTTATGTGTCACTGATGTTGTCTCTTCTTTCTACCATTTGGAGCTGGTTGATTCTCCTCCGGCTTGCCCTCCGGCACTCCCTCTAACATTGTCAGTGTTGCTGGATTCCTTCAAAGATGTGTTTACCAAACCATAGGGCCTACCACCGGCCCGACCACAAGACCACGATATTCACTTAGCTCCTTCTGCAGCTGCGGTTAATGTGAAGCTGTATAGGTATCCCTATTTTCAAAAATAGATTATGGAGACTTTAGTTAATGAAATGTTGGAGGAAGGGCTCATTCTCCCCAGTCACAGTCCCTTCTCCTCGCTAGTTCTCCTCGTCCGAAAGGAGGATGGCTCTTGGCATTTCTGTGTGGATTATCGCGCTCTCAATTCCATCACCATCAGGGTTCGATTTCCTATCCCATCTATTGACGAACTCTTTTATGATCTCCATGGTGCTCGATATTTCTCTAAACTTGATTTACTATCTGGATATCACCAAATTCGGGTAAGGCCTGAAGACATTGCAAAGACAGTTTTTCGCACACATGAGGGGCACTACGGGTTTCTTGTGATGCCATTTGGATTGTCAAATGGCCCTTCGACCTTTCAGGCAATGATGAATTCAATATTCAGGTCATTTTTGCGTCGCTTGTCTTGGTTTTCTTCGACGACATCTTGGTTTACAGCCTTACGTGAGACCAACACCTCGAGCATTTGGCGTTTGTTTTATCTACTCTCTAAGAACATCAATTGGTTGCCAAACTCGCTAAATGCACATTTGGTCAGGAGCGAGTGGATTATTTGAGACATGTCTTGTCTCCACAAGGGTTGTCAGTTGATCCAGCAAAAACTTCTACCATACAACTGCGGCCAGCACCCTACAATGTGAAGGAAGTTCGTAGTTTTTTGGGCCTTGATGTATACTATCGCAGGTTTATTCGCAATTATGCCATGATTGCTAGCCCCTTAACCGATCTGCTACGTACTGACGCATATTCATGGACTCCTCAAGCTCAAAAGGCTTTTGAGGAAATAAAGTTATGCCTTAGCTCCACGCCAGTGTTGTCGCTTCCCCACTTTAGTCAACCCTTCCAAGTTGAGACCGACGCCTCCGGAGTCGGTGTAGGTGTTTTCATTTCACAACTCGGCCATCCTGTGGCTTTCTTTAGTCAAAAACTATGTACCCGCATGCAGAAGACCTCCACTTATGTCTGTGAAATGTTTGCCATAGCCCAAGCAGCTAGCAAATGGCGGCACTATCTACTTGGCCGGTGTTTTACCATTGTTACTGACCACCAAGCTCTTAAGAATTTAACCAACCAAGTTATACAAACCCTGGAGCAGCAGAAATGGTCGGTCAAGTTGGTGGGTTACGAATTCGACATTGTGTATCAACCTGGAAAGAACAATTTGGATGTCGATGCTATGTCTCGCCTGCCCCCTGCCACACTCATGGCTATTTCTAGCCAATCTTTTCAATTATTTGATCAGCTGCGCGAGGCTAATTTAGTGCATCCTGAGTTACTCGCCATCCAGCAGAGCATTTATTCTCTACTAGCAGATAATCACGATTATATCTTTAGAGAGGGCCTTCTCTTCTTTAAAGGACGGCTGGTTTTTCCTTCTGATTCATCTCTTCGCCTACATCTATTACATGAGTTTCATTCATCCCCACTTGGAGGCCATGTCGGTGTTACCCGCACCTTCCATAGGTTGTCTTCCAATTTTATTGGAAAAATATCGCAATGATGTTAAGGTATTCGTAGTTTCCTGCTCTATTTGTCAGGAGATGAAGGATTTGCACCGCCATCCAGCGGGACTTCTGCAACCATTGCCTATTCTGGATGAGGTTTTTGAGGAAATTACCATGGATTTTATTACTTGCCTACCTTCCTCGCGTGGTAAGACAACCATCAAGACAGTTGTCGATAGGTTATCCAAGTGTGGGCATTTCATTCCATTGTCGGCTACTTTCTCTGCTATCATAGTGGCCGAAGCTTTTGTGGCTCATATCGTCAAGCTTCATGGGCCGCCTAAGTCTATAGTCACGGATCGCGATCCTCGCTTTTTGCACCATTTTTGGTAGGAGTTAAATCGGCTTCAGGGAACCACATTGGCCATGAGCACGGCATACCATCCACAAACAGATGGTCAGTCTGAAGCCCTTAACAAGTGTGTCGAACAGTACCTATGTTTCTATGTGGATGACTAGGGGTGTGCATTCAAATCGGTTTATCGATAAAACGAATCGATTATTTGTTATCGGTTTGTCGATTTATCGATTTCGATTTCGATTTCGAAATTTTCCTTATCGAGTTATCGATTTCGATTTCGATTGCGATTTTATGCTCTTCGGTTATCGGTTATCGGTTTATCGATAAAACGAATCGATTATTTGTTATCGGTTTGTCGATTTATCGATTTCGATTTCGATTTCGAAATTTTCCTTATCGAGTTATCGATTTCGATTTCGATTGCGATTTTATGCTCTTCGGTTATCGGTTATCGGTTTATCGATAAAACAATAAGATATACTAAAAAGATAAATATACTCTTATTCGATAATACCATTTCCTTTACCCGAAGTCCCTAACCCTATTATTTTCTCTACTCATTCTTCAGCACTGTTTCTCCCTCTTCTTCTTCTTCTTCTCCTCCTTCAACGTTGCTGACTTTTCAAACTTTATTCTTATTATTTGACAAGAGATATCTTTCTTGACCCTGCTCTCTTCTTTTCTTTGTTTTTTTTTGGTTTTTTGGTTTTTTTTTCCTAATTTTGTTTTGTTTTGCATGTGTGCAGATTCATTTAGTTATGAAGAAGGAGGACTTGTTCCTAAAACAGATATAAATTCTTGTTCCTCTGTCTCTAACGGTTAGTTTCTCAATATTTTTCTATCTTCTGTTTTCTCTGCTTTTTTTTTCTCATAAAAAATGGTCATATATCCTTCTATATTACTATATTGTTGAAAAAATAAGTTCTTTTTTGGGGGGTTAATGAGATCTATTTTTTATTTTTAAGGAACTAGAGCTATTTTTGGCTTCTGAAAAAAATAAAAAAAATTGTTGATTTTTGTAAAAACATATGCAAGTTATTTAGATTTTAGTTTCCTTTTTTTGAAGGTTCTTTAGGGTAGTAATGTAATATTGTGTACAAAGAGGTGAAAAAGCTGCTACTGTTTTATTGCTTAATTGTAATCTTTTTATGGGAGTGATTTAAATGAGGTTGGAAAAGGATATAAATGCTCAATGTTTGAATCTTTTATACATGTTTTTGGTCAAGAACGAGGAGTGATGACTTCGTCTTGCTTTTCTTCATTTAACTCGTTTAAGACTGTTACATTCTTCATTCACTTCACATGGCTGAAAATGATAAAATTGATAAAGTGGTTGATGAAAGTATAGGTTCTAAGTCTACTGTTGCAACTACTCACTCGACAGTTACAAAACAAAGCAAAAACGATCTCGGGCATGAGATTTTATTGAAGTGAAAGTTGATGCTAAAGGAAATAATAAATATGTATCCCCCGCCGCCTACTATCTAGTTGCAATCCTTCCCTTAACCCTAATCATGCTTAAGACATGGAATTGGATGCTTCTTACCCCAAAAGTCAATAAATAGAAGAGTGAGGATTTTTTGGCAAAGCAAGACTGATTAGCTCGCCTAAGGGTCTTTTTTGGGTGTGTGTTATGTCTATGTAACCGGGACCTCTCATGAGAAATTGGATCCTAGAGCTGTGAGATGTGTCTTCACTGGTTATCCGACATCACAAAATTCTTTGATCCCATTACAAAAAGAAAGTATGTCTCTATGGACGTTACTTGATTTTCAAATCAACCCGATCTTCATGACCCAACCAAGAAAACCTTGAGTCATCAACAAGAAGAACCTGAGTCGTGGACCAAAATATTTTGATACAAAAGGCAAAAGTACGACACAAAATGAATAGTCATATCAGTAAATGTCCAAGGAATCCTTATAAAGTTGGAAAAGGTCAAAAGCTATTACAATATCAAACATTACCGGGAGTAATAAAGGTGATCTTATTTCATGGAAATTTGATCAAGAGGAGTGTAGGATGGTTTTGTGTCATATGGTGATTGTTGATGAACTTCCATTTAGTTTTGTTGAAAAGGAAGGCTTTAGAAACTTTATGAAAGTGGCACAGCCTTGTTTTCATATTCCTTCCCGTACTACTGTTACACGGGATTGTTTTGCTCTTTTTAATGTGGAAAAAAATAAATTAATGAAGTTTCTTAAAGGAACAAGTCAAAGAGTAAGTCTTACCACTGATACATGGACTTCTATTCAAAAAATTAACTATATGTGCATCACAGCCCATTGGATTGATAGTGAATGGATTATGCATAAAAGAATTATTAACTTTTCTCCAATTACTAGTCATAAAGGTGAAGATATGGCAATATGTGTTATTGATTATTTGCGTGAGTGGGGTTTGCAAAAGATTTTCACTGTCACAGTTGACAATGCTAGTTCAAATGATGTGACCGTGGAGAAGTTGTCTGACAAATTAGATGATTGGGGAACCAATTCCATGAGTGGTCAACACCTTCACATGAGATGCATGGCTCATATTGTAAATCTTATTGTGAAAGATGGTTTAAAAGAGTCAGGTATTTCTATTGCTCGTGTTAGATGTGCAGTCAGATACATTAGACAGTCTCCTGCTAGGTTGAGGAAGTTTCAGGAATGTTGTGAAAGTGAAAATATTATCAAGAAGTCTTTGTGCTTAGATGTTCCTACAAGGTGGAATTCCACCTACTTGATGTTGAGCGGGGCTATTGAATATGAGCGTGCAATTAAAGAATATTCTGATCGTGATACCGGCTTGTCACGTTACCATATGTTTGATGCTATTTCAGATGGAAAGTCTGTATGTATGATTACAAGAACTAATTGGGATGATGTAAAGAGAATTGCACAATTTCTTGAAATATTTTATAATCTCACTTTGAATCACTTTATGTAACATCAAATGCCCATTTTCTTGAAATTGGTCAAGTTGTTGTTTACTTAAATCAATTAATAACAACTGAAGATGAACTTTTGAGTGAGATGGCATCAAGTATGTGGAAAAATTTGAGAAGTATTGGGGTGAACCAAAAAAAATGAACAAAATAATTTTCATTGCTTGTGTTTTGGATCCTCGCTACAAGTTTACTACCGTTAGTTTTGTACTTAAGAAGATGTTTGGAGATGAAGGGACAATTATTGAAAAAGAGGTTCGTACTTATATGAGTTCATTGTTTAATGAGTATGTCTCTAAGTCGGTTTCAAAAGATACTGGTGGTAAAGTTTCTACCTCTTTGCCAAGTTCTTCATTCAGCACAATGGAAACTTCAACTCCTGGTTTAGGTGAACGTTTAGATGAAATAAGGAAACATAAAGCTACAAGTGGAGGTGTAGATTCTAAAACAGAATTGAAAAAGTATCTTACAGAAGATCCTTAAAATGAAAGACCAGACTTTGATATCTTGGCTTGGTGGAAGGTGAACTCACCTAGATTTCCTATTCTTGCTATGATGGCTCGAGATGTGCTTGATATTCCTATTTCAAGTGTGGCATCTGAAAGTGCATTTAGTACCGGAGGGCGTATTCTTGACCAATTTAGGAGTTCATTAACTCCTAAATTGGTTGAAACTCTAGTGTGCCTTCAAGATTGTCTTCGGAGTGAATCGCTTCCTGTAAATGTTGTGGAAGATTTAGATTTTCTCGAGACACTCGAGGAAGGTATGTATATTTTAATTAATTTTATTGTATTGCTTAAGATAGTTAAATAATATATTAATTGCTTGACTTGTTAATATATATTCTTGTTAGATTTTATTAGAAGCTTCCACCGACGATGTTTTCTAGAGTTTGTTAGCTGCTATGTAAGTTCTCCATTTTAAATAATATACTTATAAAAGAATGTGATGTTTTACAAAGTTCTTAATATTTTTCTTAATTTCTTCCAGGTTTAAGGTTAGGACTTTCAATTTGTTTTAGGATTTGTAACTGCGACAAAAGCTTGTTGTGGAAATGGAGGGCAATTTGCTGGTATAATTCCATGTGGACCAACATCTAGTATGTGTTCAGATCGTGACAAACATGTATTTTGGGATCCTTATCATCCAAGTGAAGCTGCTAACCTTATTATTGCCAAACAATTGCTGGAGGGTGACCCAAATATATATCTCCTATGAATCTTACTAATTTCCTTAATTTTTCACAAATTGTCTTGTGTTGTGTCAAATTATCCATGCCTCTGTAGAAGGACTACTAGTTTTCTTATTTGCAGATTCCTTTTTTCTTTTATTTACATGATTGTTTTACTGTAAGAGGTTTCTTTGATTAATTAAATATATTGTGGAAGAGAAATGACGGCAAGTTTTCTCTATCTTCCAATTGTCCGTCCTTTGTTTAATTTTCATTCTCTATTTTTAGTGTTTGGACTTGTGGACAATCCTGATTAATGTGGCAAAAATGAAATTTTATTACTATTAAGTAGGTTTGACTTCTAGCAATAAATAGTGTTCGTCTTATTCTAGTTTCTTTTTATTCATATTAGTTAGGTGTGTTTATAGCGATATCCTTTCGTGGAATCTCGCAATTTTTTTTATTGGTGTAATCGATAAGCCCCAAAAATTGATAAATCGAAATCGAAAAAATTGAAACCTTATTGAAACGATAACGATAAACATATGTACAAAAATTATCGATAACGGTCAAAATCGAATCGATAAATGGAATGCACACCCCTATGGCTGACTCACCTAAAGATTCGGTCGACATGCTTCCTTGGGCCGAATATTGGTACAATACTTCCCTTCAAACTTCGGCTGGCATGAGTCCCTTCAAGCTTTATATGGTCGTGTTCCTCTAACTATTGCTCGCTATGTTCTCAGTGGCAGTTCCCATGAGCTGGTGGAACAATACTTTCTTCGTAGGGATGAAGTTTTAGGGATCCTTAAGGATAATCTGCTTCGTGCTCAGCGGAGGATGAAGAATTTTGCGAGTGTAAACGCCATGAGCTGCAACTGGATGTTGGGGAGTGGGCTTATGTCAAGCTTAAACCATACAGATACCATTCTGTTCATTTTCACAAGCAACATAAGTTGGATCGAAAGTACTCTGGCCCTTTCAAAGTGTTAAAACGTGTCGTCCTTGTTGCGTACAAGCTGGAGTTACCGGAGGAGGCCAAGATTCATCATGTTTTTCACATTTTTATGCTTAAGAAATGTGTGGGCAGCCCGGCACAACAAGTCACTCCCCTTCGCTTACTTGAACACTGAGTCTACAGCTGATGATGTGAACCTTGTGGACGAGGTTCTGTTTGGGGAGGGAGGTAATGTTATGGCCACGTCAGATATAAGTGCAGAATCAGCTGATAAAAGTGCACAATCAGTTGATCCTGCCAGCAATTGGACCACCTCAGCAGAAGTTGTTACAGAAAGTGTGTGGGGCAGCAAGCGAGTGAAACGGCCTTCAACAATGCTAACATATTTTATCTGGCAGTCCGGGTAAGAGAAAACGCTTGAAGCATGGAGCAAAATGAAAGTGGAGTATCCGTATCTATAAATAAGGAGTAGAATGAGTATTGTAGTAGGCATCTGTATGTTGAGATTCTGATTCTTCCCATCCCCCTTCTTTCTGGCTTCTCACCTCCTTCTGTCAATTTTCTTAGTCTAGGTGTATACCTTGTAACCACAATCTCCAGTTGGTATTAATATTACTCTGTTTTCCCTTTGTTAATTGAGAATGTTGCAGATCCATGCACTGTGTTTAGGGATGGATACCAATCTTCCATGTTTAGTTGGCTCGAGCGAACCAAGTACGGAAAACGCAACCCAAACAAGACTCGCTTAATAAAAATTGTGCACTCAGACAAAAAAAACGCATTTATAAAAGGAAAGGGGTGTTTAAGCCGCATATATGCACTACGACTAATCTAATGGATACTTGCGAGCCTCTACTAGCAAAAGTACCGAAGTAATATTACCCATCAAAACTTAGATAGGAAGAATCACAATAAAAAAAAATCTTTTTGAGTTTGAACCCTAATCTCCCGGAGACTTCCATTTCACTGATCATTAGGCTACGCCTTTTGAGTAGAAAAATACGCCAATATGCCTTGACATACACACAATTGAACTAGTGAACTCTCCAATATTTTATTCAAAGTCTTGAGCACTAAGCTTAACAAGTATTGCAGAAAATGGATGCATTTTATGGCTTTTAAACTGGACTATTAAGGGTAAAATAAGGTGAGTGAACAGTACTAAGAATGTAGTTTAAACGTTCATCTCATATTTGATTTCTTTACCTTATGTAGGCATTCTTTGCTTGACAATTGTGGTTAACTTTCTCCACCAATGAACGGTTCTATATCATGATTTATTGAAATAAGAAATATAACTCTCCAGAAAGGAGAACCTTCAGACCTTGTTCTGCCTGTTACCAAACCTAATACCATCCAGAGAAGAAAGGTGAAACGATAACCAAGTTTTTATTTCTTTATTTCAATAAAAATTAATAAAGGTGTTGTTCAGGCCAGCTTCCGCGTTCCTCAATTATTCAACCGGGTACCGGCAACCTCCCACTAGCACAAGTATCCGATAACTCTTCCCACCAAAGCTTGAGCAGATGGAAAGAATCACTAAGATTAGAACATGAGACCGCATGATTTTCCACCCACTTCGCTAACCAAGAAGAGGCCCTTATTTTCTATCCTGAGCTCTGCTTTAGCATCAATCTATTGATAACCTGAAATTTCACTGCAGCTATTTACAGGAACTCAAATGATCGGTCAACAGAGAAAAAGCAACACCCAGCATGCAGGAATGGATAATAGTAAGTGCAAAGCTATTATAAGCCTTAAGAATTTAACTTAAATTAAGCAATCTACACTAAATGATACTAAAAGTATGGAATTTACAATTACAAGGTTAAACAAAACTATAGTAATTTCACTTCTGGACATGACGAAGCTCCAGCTATAGATGGATAGCTCTTTCCTTTTCTTAAACATCCACTAACTAAGCCGACTAACCCGGATGCTCCGGGAAGGTCCGCTAAGAGGGGTAAGGTGCTCTCTACCAAGAAGATCCTTATTTCCAGAATTTTGAATTCTGAAACCTCCAGTTAAAATTGGAGAGATCCTTACCAACCCACCTCACTCTTCGGCGGTAATAAACAGTTGAATCAGCAAAAGCGCAAAGCAGCTTCCAGTTCCTTCTCATCATCGCAGTTATACCCCAGTTCATAAGCTCGAGCTGAAGCAGTGTAAGCAGAAAACAAAAATAGGTGAATAAAAGGAGTTGAGTGATAAATAAACTAGAAGACAGAACTATACATACCAAAACGACCCGAGCCCATGAACGGTTCTTGTTCGTCTGCCGCACCAGCTTGTTGTTGCTCCTGTATTTCAACAAACAAAGAGAGAATTAGCTAAAGTTCGCTTTAATGATTTACATATTATAGAAACAAGCATTTAAACATTATACTTTAATATCTTAAAAGTTGTGTTACACGGAAACAAAATATAGCATTAGTAGGGAGATGCTGCTGCTACTCTCAAATTTTTCTAGGCTAATTTATTCAAGCATCAGGTGTAAACTAAGGGGTCGTTTGGTTTGAATACAGCTTATGCCGGGATAAGTTATGCTGGGTTAAGTTCCTGGTATTGTTTTTTATCCACTGTTTGGTATGTTGTATTAGAAATGACAATTGCATAATTTCTAAGAAGATATAAGTTATCCCGGCACTAATTACCCCACCCTCTACAAAGTATAAGTTATCCAGGTACTAATTTTAATCTCAGGATAACTTATACCAGGTTTGTAACCAAACAAAGTAATAAGGTGGTATTAAATTTTAAACCAGCACTATACCTTCTTATACCTCGTGCCAAACGACCCCTAAGACATTAATGAAATATAGCTGCCACAAATGATAAACAAGAGACTCTTGGACGGATGGAGATATCACTCCTACAAGAGTTAAATCTAAAGGGTAAAAAAACACTAATATTCAGTGCAAAAAGTATACCATTCATTTACACGTAGACATGATTTTCATTTTAGAATTGTAACATTTTTTTCGTAAGAATAGCATACTTTATCACCTAGAACAACCATCTTTGTCAGGATGGAATAATTTGTATCTAAAAAGAACCAACAGAAACAAGTGAACTTTAGCATATCACTATTCTCATTGTCTACTTACTTTCAGAAAATAGATATTCAAAAGTTGATGCACATAAAATTTTCCTCTGTACTTGACTGCACATTTACCCAGAAATATTGAATGCCAGAAACGCCATAAGCTACAAGTAGGTTCTTACCACATCTGGTTCCGTTTCATCTGGTAACAACAACATCGTGTCCAAACAGTGGCCTGAAATAGTGCACACAAGCAGACCATTTATTGGATCCAGTACAACTTCCCTGCATGTGTCATCACAAACTGTACCCACATACACAAGAGAAAACCAATAAGCACAAACCAATGACCCACGGGGATCCCATCTTTCTACTTATCAAATGACTGATTTGGACTGTTGCAAACATTTTCTTACCATGAACATTTCCAGTTTTCTCACAGACAAATACATCCCCAATTTGATGGTAAGCGCATGTCTTCCCAGAACACGCATGATCATTGACCACATTATCACCTAGGCCTTTGCTTTTCTTCCAAATATAGACTTGATCAGCAACGGTCTTATCGAGAATTATACGATCATCATTTATCTGTGCATTAAAGCGTTAAGAAAAGATGAATACCATGGAAGATTCTTGCAAATGCAAATTAAGGGGGACTTAGGTTGGGTCAGTATTTTTGGTTTAGTATTTATTTTCATAAAAAAACCTGGAGATAAGTAAATGATCTTATGGTAGACAGAGTAATCCTGTTTTCTATCTCTATTCTCCGTTATCTGTCTCTTCATTCTCCTTTTTGTCCCTAAAAAGCTTGCTCCTTTCTACCTTCCAACTATTCTCTACATCATCCCCAAATTCCCTTCTATGAGAAGCTCTTTTCTTTGTCCCATATTTCTCTCTTTTCCTTCAAGTTTTAGTCAGGTAAACTTTTACCTGCAAATTTTACATTCCTAGGAAAAGACACACTATTGAATCTCAATCCCCTACAACAACATACCTAGTGTAGTCCCACAAGTGAGGTTTGCGGAGGGTAGAGTGTACGCAGACCTTACCCTTGCCTTGGAAAAAGCAGAGAGGTTTTCTCCGATAAACCCTCGGCTCAGGAAGGAGAGAGGGGAGGGGCAATAACAAGCAAACCGATCTGACAACCGAAGCAAAAATACTAAACTAGCATTGGGTAATGCAATCAGAAAACCGAAACAAAAGACATCAGCAAGTAGTAACAGAAGAGTAGGGGTACGAGAAGAAAGAAATACGGAAGGCACCAAGTGGTGTATCAAAGCTACTGCTACAAACAAGGGCAATCCCCTGCATTCACTCAATTTCTATATGGAGTTTCTCAACTAATAGAGATAGTACAAACTACTTCTCAGCTGGCTAATCACCTAATTAATCACGATAAGGGAGGCAAGTACAACCTGAGTCAAAAATATGTATTCAAAAAGGATAGTGGAGGGGGGGGGGAGGGGGGGGGATCTGGAGTACTAAGAATAGAGATTGGGATAAATCCGAAAATTTGACGTTGGGTCAAGGAAAGGCACCGCCTACTGTGGAGTTTATTATGTGAGTTCATGGGAGGGAAAAAAAGGTATTCTCAAGGAACATCAGTTTTAATTGACTGATTTATTAAAATTATATTATAACATCAATTGACTGATTTAAAAGTCTTCATGTGCTAGGCTTTTGAAGTTTGGTGTATTTCGTAATGGACCGTGCTTGCTTGGTGCATCAGGGAATAACATTTTTAATTACTCATTCAGAATAACCTTGACTTGTCCCTTCTGTATTTACATTTTGTCATCTAATCCGGTAAGTTTTTCACTTTGAGATATTAACTTAAAGTTTTTTACTTTAAGTTTTCTAAATATGTTATCTTGCTATTACTTGTTATCGGTATCTCTTTCATATTCTCTCTTTGTTGCTAACTTCGATTTAGTTTCTAATTATTTGTCTTGTCATTACTTGTTATCAGGGCTTCTCTCACCTTCATTAGCCGAGGGTCTATCGGAAACAGTCTCTCTGCCCTCCCAGGGTAGGGGGGTAAGGCTGCGTACATCCTACCTTTATACTGGATGGTTGTTGTTGTTGTTGTATTCCCATCTATTCCCGTGAATCTCTTTCTGTTTTTTTAATTTCAATTTCTGTTTTCTGTTTTCTGTTTTACATATTTGTAAGAGAATGGTTGATGCATGAAGGAAAAAACTCCATCCAAACAAGGTTTGAAGAAAGCCCAAAAAAATGAATTTCAGGAAGTTTTCACAAAAATGAAAATGCTAATAAAACCGCATATCTAAATATCAGAGATGCAAGGTCCAATTCTTACAATGCCCTTCCCTTACGCTCCTGACTCACCCTATCCCCCAAAAAGAAGTTAAAATAGAAAAGAATAAAATGCATCCATCCGATGTGATTTATGGAGTAACCTCAAAGGAGGGCTTTATCCCATAAATCCGGTCAATGAATTCAAGATGAAATTTATTTGTGATCATACCAGATCCCGATAAAGTAACTAAACGCTTCAAATACAGAAAACACTACTAACCTGAGAAAGAAGAGGAGCTTGGCTTCTTTTAGCAGTCTGCATTTGGATGTAATACTCCTTGAATTCCATCGGGCAATTCCTGACGAACTCCACCATGTCGTCTGCATCACGCTGCAGAGAATGCATTTCATTTTACCTAAAGTAAATTTAATCCACAAGATGCATACATCAATCCACAACTAAAGAAGCATCCCAAGAGGCCAATCTCCCCACTTTGCACTTTGCACTTTGCTCTCTCCATTTCCTTCAATATCCCATTAATAAATCACTTTGCAGTTTGCTCTCTCCATTTGCACTTTGAAGGCCAATCTCCCTTTTTCTGGATAGGATAAATCATGAATGTTTTCTATGTTGAATTTTTTTGTTAAATCAGGTCGTTCTTGATGACAGAAATGAGAAAATAGATTTGTCCTTTCCCTAATTTAACGATGTGGTTTTTCTTTTACCGTAACAAAATATTTTTAGTGCCCAAATCCGAAATCATCTCAATCCACAAGGAATATCATATCTACTTAAAAAATTTACAACGAGCTAGCATATGTTACTCAGCCTAACGTTGACCGACTTTGGCATTTCGATTTGGTTTGGCTTAAGTTTTCTTAAAATTGGTTTACATATTTGGGTAACATTTTCTAAAATGAATTGTGCAATTAAGTTAGGATATCGATTGCGTTTGGAAACAGCAATAATTTGGTTTGGGAAAACTAAATAGTTGATTTCTGTTTCTGGAAACCACATATTTGGTTTGGCAAAAACTGTATTAGTTTTCAAAACCAAATAAGGCTGGACATTTTAAAGCCTTTTCGGACACATTATTTGCTTTCCCGAAAAAGTTCCCAAATACGCTCCCAGAACCAATCATTTTAAACTAAACCAAAAGCATACTCTAATACCACCCAAACATTCAACTTTAGTTTGACATTTGGATCTACATTACTAAAAAGTTACTACAAGTTTTGAGCTTGCAATTCAACACCAATGTAGAGAGTATAATTTGCAGAGCTAGAGGTAAAAAAGAATTAGGTTAGCTGAAGTAATTGGTCGATGACAAGTTCATATTTGAATCTAAGATACCTTGATGTAAAGCTTCTTCCAAGCACACTCCCGTGGCTTTTTTGTTGGGAGCACCAGACCCCATCGCAAGCAATACCTGTATCAACATTTCATCAATCAAGAAACGCCAATCTCAAATGGATGAAATACATATTCTGAAGATACAATTTTTGCCGAAGTATGAATAAGTAAAAGAATAAGAAGGGTCAACACGAAGGTAGTCAAAAGTGATAATTTGAATGCATGAGTACTCGAGGATATGGAAAAGGTATAAGACTCGATCCAAATAGATGAAAGGGAAACAAGAAATTAGAAATCAAGTTAACAATGACTCAGTATGAATACAAGCACCCAAGGGTATGGCATAGTAGTCACTCAAGTGGGTGCAAACCTTGACCAGGGTTCAACTCCCAATAGAGACAAAAAAAGCCCTTCTTTACTTTACTACTTTAAGAGGTGGGGGTGAAGGGGGGCTTACATAGAACCAAGGCAAAGTGGTTTATGATTGAATCTCAAAGGCATTCTTATCATTTGGTAGATCCAAGTCCCTGGCCTAACTAGGTGATTTCTTCCCATTCGCCTAAACCTTAATGGGAAGAGTTATCTGGTATCAGTGCTCCTGTTATCTGTGCAGGTAG
Source organism: Nicotiana undulata (assembly GCA_005239495.1). Taxonomy (NCBI): domain Eukaryota; kingdom Viridiplantae; phylum Streptophyta; class Magnoliopsida; order Solanales; family Solanaceae; genus Nicotiana; species Nicotiana undulata. Next base: position 10,478 of record ML246367.1, on the reverse strand, counting down.
GAGCTAGCAGATACCTGATGGAATAGTCGAGGTACGCAAAAGCTAATCCCGACACCACTATTTTCAAAAAAAGAAAATGAATACTAGTACATGAACCTATAACACCAGGACAACAAGATTATAGATAAGCATAAGCAGTATGAATGAAGAGACCATGAAAAGGAAGAGATAAAGGGTAAAGACACAAGAAGCGCTGTACTTACAGCCGACGCCATAAGGATTCATCAGAAGCAACACCATTTAGAAACTTACAAACCAACGAACATGCAACAAGATCCTGCCACATCGCCATAAAAATGACATTTTTGTCAATAGGAAATAACCATGGGCATACAAAAGCATAAATGGCTCCCATTTATCCTCTCTTTTTCAGTCTCTTTTTGTATTGGTATATAACATGACAAGCAGAAAGGTTTATACCAAACTCAAAACAGTAACAGTGCCAAGAAAGTGAATACCTCTGAGGAAAGGAACTTGAGAATGTGATGGAGCAACTCAGGAGGGATTTTGCTGAGAATACCAGTTTCTATCATCCTTGGAACACGTCTTACACTGTTGGTACCAGCACCATCATATGTACCCATATGAGTCTCACACATCTTTGGAGGTGAAGATGCACATTCATCATCAGCCTTAGTTTCAATTGGCAATGCAATAGATTGAGATGATAACAAAGTCTTTACCTTTCTGTCCCCCTCTTTCTCCTCAAATTTCATCCGCTTTGCTCCTCTACTTTCCTCCTCCTCGTTCCCCTCATCCTCCACATCTCTCATTTTCTCTGTTACTTGGTCCTCCTCTCCACCAAACTTATCATTATTGTCCTCCACTTTCAGTTGCTTCCCTTCATCCTGAACCATATCAATCAGATTACTAAATTTTAATTAAGTCCATACATAAATACATCATACGCTCCCATCTGTGCCAGTAGCACAAAATCAGAGATATCAATAACTACATGCAGATTTTAAGATGAAGCGAAACAGACTGCAATGGAACTTACAATAGGGAATGAAAATGAAGACACCCTCAAACTCGACATCACAAAGGAAAAGAAACAACAACGGGAGAACGACGCTTGAAATCGAACACATTTCCTCCATATAACGTCTGCACATGTGCATCATACTAAATTTTCTGTCCTTTTTGTATGGCACTATTACAGTAACGAATTATCAATATTTTGTCAAACATTTTTTAAATATTACTCCCACCATCCTATTGTTTGATATTTGACTGAGCATGGAATTCATTTTACTTATTTCACTTGTAAACTATGGTAGTGATAAAGGAAGAAATATCAAAGCAGTGGTCGAAAAGTCAGCTCGATGGAAAATAGTTAAACTTTGAATACTCGAATGAATTGAATCTTGAAAGTCATAAAAGTTGTATAGCAATGAATTGGTGTCAAACATTTTGGGTCAACATAAAATTAAAAATTAAAAATTAAAAAAAAAAAAAGATTGTCGTGTAAATTAAGAAGGATGGGGAATTAGATATAAGAAAGAGTCTGACTTGTAGTATTTTTTTATCTAGTTTATAAACATGTATGTTTTAGTTCAATAAAAGTTCAAACAAAAAAAAAAACATTCGAGTCCACACCAAAATAACTCTCCTGAACATCCTTTTTTTTTTCTGAAATGAGAGTAGAAAAATTGTGAGCAAATGAAAACCTTTTGAGTTTTGCTGTTTCTATCCGCAAAAATGACCCTATTCCATAATCCATCACTGAGGCAAGAGAAGAAACAAAAGGTAATATCTTAAAGCAAAAGATCAGACACATAGCTGTTTGGAAAACTTTTGGGAACAATCTTTTGAAAAATAAATATTCAGAACAAAAATGTATTAAAAAAAATGTTTAAAAGATGTGTTGTAACTTTTTTTCTTTTTGAAGATTGTGTGTGGTTTGTGTTTGAAACAAAAAAAATTTGTCTGAAAAGTGCGTTCACACTTTGCAACATTTCAATAACTTTTTTCCTGAAGAACGCCACCTTAAAGTACTAGCAGCAAAAATTGAGAAAATGATTAATAGGAAATTTATGTAAACTCAAAAATTTCTCGTCTTTGATTATATCTTATTCATTGCAGAGAGTATCAACACAACGTACCGTAGAAGCTTTTATCTGATTTTGAAAATAAATAAAATAAATAAATAAAATCAACACCAAGATTCCCAGAGCATAGCGAATCCAAAATCCAGATGAAGGACGAAGATTAATCCTTTTAAAACTGTGAAATTAAGGATAATATGGGAAAATTATAGTTAAATTGTTTGTAAAAACGAAGGAATATCACAAATATTAGGACCGGGAGTAAAATGAATCCTTCTATTCGTAAAACAGAGGAATAAATCGAAATGTGAAAATGTAAAAATTATAAATTTACCTGATCGGAGAAAGCGAGGACTTCAGATTCAAGGAACTGAGCGAGTGATTCATCCTCATCGTCGGAGATTGGCATGATTTTAAGCTTAAAATACAAAAATACCCTCACCGGTGAGTATGGGTTGGTTTGACCGGAAAATGAACGCCGGTGACCGGAGAACGACGTCGGAGAATCTAAACCGTAGATTGAATCGAGGAGTCATTGATGAAAAAAGAGATAGGGGTGTGTTCAGCTGTTTGGGAAGCGTGAGAGAAGGTATCGGGTCGGGTGGATCCGAAATGTGGGCCCTGATTAGGAACATTTTTGAGTGGAGGAAATATGCCTTTTTTCCCGTGAAAAATTGGTAAAGATCGGACGGACGCCTTATTTGATTGCCCCCGTTTAATCTATATATATATTTTTTTAAAGTTTTAATTTATACCCACTGTTTAAATAACTTCACACATCTTTCCTTCCTCATTCTCCTCATTCATTTTTCTGAATGCCGAAGATTGAGATATTGTTATGCGGTCTAGCCTGATGATTCATACATAAAATTATGTTCTGTTTGGTCTTATTCACAATAATTTAACCTCTTAGATTTTTTAGCTTTACAGGCACGTTGATTTTTTGTTTTAATTTATCTGTAGTAACTTGTTTCATGTCGAAAATATTTTTCATTCTTTAATCTTTGAAAAGAACAGCATCAATCTCTGCTAATCTTGATCTATTAAATTCATTGTTGTTTAGAACTTCAGCTCTAAGAATGTTGAAGATCAGCAAATATAAATAAAAACTTCAGCTCCTAGAATGTTGAAGTTCAACAAATATAAAACAAACTTCAGCCCTGAAGTTCATCACAAGCAGAAAAAAACTTCAGCTAAAACATGCTGAAGTTCAGCAAATACTGAACAAAGCTTCAGCTAAAACATGCTGAAGTTCAGCACATATAGAACAAAGCTTCAGCTACTAGAATGCTGAAGTTCGGCAATTACAGACAAAATTTTCAGCCAAAACATGTTGTTATTTTTATTGAACTGAAGTTTGGCCCATTTGCACTATGAACTAAAATTTGCGTGATTGTCTTTGCAAGTCAGGCCAAACTTCATGCAAAAAATCTGAAGTTCTATTACACTTCAGGCAAAACATTCTGAAATTCAAACCTACTTCAGGCTTGCATGTCTGAAGTTACGCGAAAAGTGGGTACGTTTGCAATTTTTTTTTTGCAAAGCGGGTATAAGTTAAAAGGTGACTCAAAAAGCAGTTAGATGCAAATGCCCCGAAAAATTGGCATCCTATGACAAAACATAACAAGAATTGGCAATTTTGTAGCCTTACATTAGGTTTGGCAAAGATAGCTCAAACAATTGTATATCCAAATCCTAAAAGAACTACTCTCTCATATATCCTCTCTAAAAAAAACTACTCGCTTATTTTGACTTCCCTCCCTCTTTTTCTCATTATATTTCTTCTTCTATCCCTTGTCTTTTGCTCTCATAGTTTAGAAAAAAATCTTGCAAATTATGCAAAAAAAAATCAGTGGGATGAAAAGGTATGGTTGATCTCACATCTTAAAAAATCAAAAGCAAAAACTAAGATAGAAGATATATTTCAACTTTATTTTTCTTCTCTCTCTTTTTTTTGGTTGGTTTGAACAAGTGGGTGTGATTTGAAGTTGGTTGAAAATACCTAAACGAGTCTATATACAAAATTTGAGCAAGATTATAAGTGAATTAGACTGGTTTCAGGTAAAACGTTGACCTAAAATTCTACTGCGACATGTGTATATCACGTTGTATATTGTGTACATCAGTGTATATCCAGACAAGTTTTTAAGGACACATGTTTATATCAGTTTGTATATTGTGTATACAACATAATTTGTTTATGGACGCTCGTATATATCACATTGTATATCGTATATATAATACAATTTTTCATGGATATACACAGCTACACATGATATACAGAAGATATCACTGATGTATATAGAACTCTACAGGGGATACAATAGGGATACACATGTGGAGTCGTCTTAAACTCGAGTTTTCAATCTAAAATGTATTGTAAAAAATAAAATTATAATATATTTTGTTGATATGCACATTATTAATATGATACACGATGATATATAAATAATCTATCTAATTCTCATTTTGTATATCATTATATCTCTAGAAAATATATTAGTGTATATCCACAAGAAACCATGTGGTATACACTAAAATATACAAAGAAAAATAATATCTTTTATTTACATTTTGATATACAAAAAAAAATTATATACATTTTGATGTCCACTAAGAATAAAATAAACTTGTATATATATTTGGTATACACATTGTTTGATGTGTTATACACTATGNAAAAAGCCTATTCAAAGGAGAATTAAGCAAGTGATCAATGATAAGAAGTTCTGATTCTTAAAATCTTTATGTTTGACATCATTTTTTTTATATTTAATCTTTATTATTTTCTAGAGTTTATGCTTTTAAAATTTGTCTTGTAACTTTATTATATATTTTAATATTATTTGTAGGATTTAAAAAATGTATACTCATTTATATGAAAAATACCGCAATGAATATCAAAATCCACAATCCTCAATTTTTGCAGCTCAACGTGTAATACGTGATGAAAAAAGAGGTTTCGGCCTGGTCTGACTCACACAATTGGCAGAAAATAATCCTAATTATAGATACTGGCACCAAATAGCCTATAAATGTATATCACAACAATAATATGTATATCAACTTGTATATCATAACTTTACTTTTCTTCTTTTTTATATATAAAAATATATATTAAAATTTTAGTTTTCTTCTTAATTATCTAAAATATAAAATGATAAATACAATTATCACAAATTTAATTTTCTCTCTCTCTCTCTCTCTATATATATATATATATATAGAGAGAGAGAGAGAGAGAAAATTAAATTTGTGATAATTGTATTTATCATTTTATATTTTAGATAATTAAGAAGAAAACTAAAATTTTAATATATATTTTTATATATAAAAAAGAAGAAAAGTAAAGTTATGATATACAAGTTGATATACATATTATTGTTGTGATATACATTTATAGGCTATTTGGTGCCAGTATCTATAATTAGGATTATTTTCTGCCAATTGTGTGAGTCAGACCAGGCCGAAACCTCTTTTTTCATCACGTATTACACGTTGAGCTGCAAAAATTGAGGATTGTGGATTTTGATATTCATTGCGGTATTTTTCATATAAATGAGTATACATTTTTTAAATCCTACAAATAATATTAAAATATATAATAAAGTTACAAGACAAATTTTAAAAGCATAAACTCTAGAAAATAATAAAGATTAAATATAAAAAAAATGATGTCAAACATAAAGATTTTAAGAATCAGAACTTCTTATCATTGATCACTTGCTTAATTCTCCTTTGAATAGGCTTTTTTTTCCTTTTCTCAATAAATGGCTCCTAAATGACACTTAAAAATGTGATGTTAGTTGAATTTGTTTTTGACATATTCAATTGATATTTATCTCTTACTTCACAAAGAGTGGTACTTAATTATTTTTTGTTACCAGCCAAGATTGTTAATGTACTTTTGCTATAATACGTCCAAAAATATGCATGTAACAACAAATTTTCGCGTCGAGAAAAATAAATAATCAAGATCGGAAAATTGCGTAACAAATATAGTATTAGATTTTAATAAATGAAAGTGTAACAATCTCTATGGTATTCCTCTGATTCTTCAAGAATGTATACTATCTTGATGAACTTGATTTTGATTTTGATTCAAGGGCTTGTAAAGCTTAATCTTGAATCTCCTTCTTGAACTTGGGTTTGGATTTGATCACGAACAAGTAACTTGATCTCGAACGTCTTGATATTTGATCTGCCTTCGTTCTTGATCTTGACTTGAACTTGAACTTGTAGCTTGAGTGCTTGAATGCTTGAACTTGTAGCTTGTAGAGAAATTTGCGGTGTTTGATCCACGAGCTCTCTGCTTGCTTCTTGTTATAACTTCTGGTCCGTTTTCTGGGTTATGAAGACCCCTATTTATAGTTGTGGGAGGGAGGAGTTGTGATAAGAACAAACTCTTTTCGACCAATAAAATTGAAGTGTGACATGGCCGCATTTGATTGGCCAGATCATGTCACTTGTACACGTGGCGCGATTTCATTGGCCTTTTAATGTGACTTGGCATGCCTTGTCATTTTGACATGTGGCATGATCCTATTGGCTCTTCCGCTTGATTTGGTGTGCCACGTCATTTGACACGTGGGCATCCATTTGGGTGTCACGACCCGAAATCCCACCCTTCAGGCCGTGACTACGTCTAACGTTGAACCCGCTAGACAAGCCAACGTATCTAAGTAGTTCTAACAAATTTAATCCAAGTTAACAGTAGTAAAGTTAATACCTTTCAAGACTGAACAGAATAACAAAACTCCTTAAAATCCTTAACAGCGTAAATGTAATAGAAAGTCCAAAAAAAAAAATGCAAAGGAACATAGTGAAATACATAATGTCGCATACCCAAAATCGGGGTGCCACAACTCACGGACTGTCTAAATAGATTGCTAAATACATAGTCTGAAAAGAAATACATCATTGTCTTGAAACTGGGAGAAAATATAAGACAATAAGGAATCCAAAGGGAGGAGAGACACCAAGGCCCACGAACGCCAGCGGGTATACCTTGAAGCTCTGGGTGGACTGAAGGTGACTCCCTCAATGCGGTCCACTGGGTCCGGATGCGGGGTCTGCAAAACATTTAGAAGTGCAGTGTAGCATCAGTACAACTGACCCAATGTACTGAGTAAGTGCCGAGCCTAACCTCCGCTAAAGTAGTGACGAGGCTAGACTTAGCAACAATGTTAACATGTTCTATTTTACAACTCAAGCATGGAAAAGCAAGGCGAAAGATAGGCAGACAAGTATGGGATACGGGAGCAGTAAATGGGTACAAGTGAAATGAAGCAGTTAAATTGACACATAGAAGTAAACAAGGGAGGTAATTTAACACAATAGCTAACGAAACAAGTATAAGTACCAGAAATGTAAATAATGGCATGGCATCACCCTTCGTGCTTTTACTCTCTTCCTTACAATGCGATGTATAATGTGAAATAGTATAAATCATGGCACGACATCACCCTTCGTGCTTTTACTCTCTTTCTCACAATGAAATGTATAATGTAAGGCAATATAAATCATGGCACGACATTAACCTTCGTGCTTATAATCGATGTAAATCATGACACGACATTAACCTTCGTGCTTATAATCAATGTGAATCATGGCACGACACCACCCTTCGTGCTTTACACTCTTCCTCACTATGCAATGTAATCAAATATCATGG
>MDKH01042615.1:0-17176 GCA_005239495.1 Nicotiana undulata | reverse complement strand
CTACTACAAGACAGAAATAAAGGAATATATGCGTATACTGCGTAACGACGGACCGGGTCGTTATAATAGGTGTGAGAGTGACTGGAGGTATTTTAGGATCATCCCTTTCGCGAATGAGCCCGATTGACCCTTCTGGATCCCATTCTTCATCAGTTTCTATCACATTTTCCCCCTCGCCCCTGTGATCCGGGAGAGGATTATTGCGGACATTAGGTGCAACCTCTTTTTCTTGTATAACCTTGGTGTCAATCAATGTCTGGATATTGTCTCCTAGAGTGCGACACTCATCAATAGTGTGACCCTTCATGCCCGAGTGGTAGGCACATGTCTTGTTTGGATTGACCCACTGAGAGTAATTTTCCATGGAAACAGCGGGAATGGGAATGACATAACCGGCAACCTTCAGTCCCTTATACAACTGGTCGATGGGTTCAGCAATAGGGGTGGTTTGGGTGGTCTGCGGTCAAAATTTGGTCTGGGTTTTTGGTAGTTTTGGCGGGATGGTGAGTGGTAGTATGTTGGCTAAGTGTTGTAAGTATGGTAAGCGGTGGCAGGTTGTTGGTAGTTTGGGGGTGAAAGATGATATGTGGGTGCGGGTGTTTGGTATGTGAGAGGAGACTTCGGACCTTGGGCCACCATCACTGCCCCTACTTCCTTCTTTTTGGAAATGATGCCTGACTGCAAGGCTTTGTTTTTAGCTTGGAGTGCCTCAAAACTTGTTACCATTCCGCTCTTAATTCCCTCTTCTATTCTTTCTCCCAATTTGATGATGTCGGAAAGTTTATGGTTCTCAATAACCATCAATATCTCATTATTGCAGATCCTGAGCTCGGACAAAGAATTTGTTCATTTGCTCTCCTTCCAGTGCTGGCCTTACTTTCGCAGCTTCTGATCTCCATCGAGTAGGATACTCGCGGTAAGTTTATGTCGGCTTCTTTATAATATTCTGGATATAGAAGACGTTTGCCGCATTTTCTATGTTGAACCCGAACCAATCCATAAAATTTGACGCCATACTCACCCAGTTAACCCATTTCTTTAGGTTTTGTCTGATGTACCAGGATAGGGCGTCTCCAGTGAAGCTCCTTATGAACAACTTCATGCAGATTCTTTCATCTTTACCAACCCCTACGAGCTTGTCACAATATGTTCTCAAATGTACCTTCAGATCACCTGTCCCGTCGAACATTTCGAACTTAGGAGGTTTGTAACCCTCTTCAGTTCTACGTCCGGCTGAATACACAAATCCTCATAGTTCAAACCTTCGACACCTTTACCTCCTTCAACACCTTGGACTCGACTAGTAAGCTTCTTGAGTTCCTCCACCATATTCTTGAGCAGATCCTTCTCGGCAGATTTTGGTGTATACAGGGTTTGTTGTGAAGCATTTTCCACGTATATAGGTTTAATTTGGTGGACTCCAGGAATTTGGGCGTAATGGTGGTCATTGGTTTAGTTTTGTTGATCAGGGGTAGGTTGTGGTGCATTTTGAGGAGTGTGGTAGTTGGTGGTTTGTGGGTACTGGGTCGGATGATGGTGATGCTGTGGAGGACTTGGTACTAGTGGAGGATTAGGATTTTGGGGAGGTGTGGTATATTTATGAGGTGCGGGAGGATTTTGTGGGTGGGTTTTGGGAATTTTGTTGATTGATGTCGGGAACATTCAGGGTAAAGGGAAAGGTTTGCCAAGTCACGGACCTGCTCTAGTTCCTCTTGTAACTCCAATATCTTCTGTTTTAACCGTAAAACAAAGTCATTATGTGTCGTAGTACTCTGACCATCCGAAGTTTCGACATTCTCTGCATGTGTAGCCTTGTCTTTCCTGATACCACTTATATCATCCATCTTAGATTTTCCCTTGTTTTTAGGATCACTTGGAGGAGGAGGAGGTGGAGGACCTCTAGATCTGGTGTGACATGCTGATGATGCCAATATGCAAGAACCGACCTTAGGGGGTGGGAATAAGCAAAGAAAAGAAGAAAAACAAAAAGGTAAACAAGTCAGTAAGGAGCATTAAAAGGATATTTGTGGTATTTAAACATGTATTGCGGAATTATAAATTCCCTTCCTAATTTTGGGACCCAATTGTGCCCAAGGTAGGCCTAGCGATATATAGATTTGGAGAAAACTAAATGCCAATAACTGCGTCATTTCATTAATATGATTAATGAACCAAATCCCTACTAAGACGACAATAATTATGAAAAGTCACTAATGGCATTTGCCTGATTACAACCAAAATCTAAAACGAATCTAGAAAGCAAGTAAAACATCATTCCTAATCTACTTGGTCCCAGAGGGGCCTTCTTCGTGCTTGGCCTTCTTTGCTCCATCAATCAGATTCCCTAGGTCGCGCATGTCCAGCAGCAAATATGCCCTTGCTAGATGTCCTCCTTCGTTGCCCACTGTGTTCTGACAGTCCGAGATCCTTTTCCTCATCTTTCCCTCAAGCTCCATCAACCTCTGCTCCAAATACTCCAGCCTCTCTGTTGACTTAGTGGTGATTCCCCTCCACTCATTGATTGCTTCCATGTCCCATTTATGTTGCCCTAAATTCCTGGCTTCAAACTCGAAAACCCTTTTGCGAAACCTCCTGTATTTGACTTGTTCTTTAGCAGCGTCATCTATGACCCTATTCCTCAAATTAACCCCTGGCTTGACATCTCCTGCTATGTCATCTACCAACCATGATGGGTAAAAGTACACATGGTCAGCGTGATACCAATCTGGCTCATTGGTATCTTTCTCCACAATGATATTTTAATTCCACATGTGTTGTGCCTCGAACTTGAATGGAATGGCGTTCCCCTGGAAGTCTGCTTTGTACTGAACCATTTCGGAAACTTGTGGTATAACTTGTTTTCTCCCAGCTTGCCTCATAACCCTGATAGGAGCATAAGGATAGATCCCCCAGAATCCGATTAGCACTAGATGAGGAGAATCTCTCGACCTGATGATGAATTCACTGCTAGGGAACTACTCGAACATCCAGTGTACCTTGTCATCAGTCAAATTGCTAAAGAAATGTACCCAGCTTACAGCGTTTCCCGGTTGTGAAAACCTGTCCGGGATAAATGTCATTCTCTTCGGATGATGATAGGCTATGTGGTCATTCATGGTCGTCGCAGAAGTTCTTTACAGTATTATCCTCTTTGAAGGTGTTGTAACAACCATACTTGTAGCAACATATTGCAACCCTCGAAATGCATGTACCCCTTTTTTCAACGGTTTAAGGTCCAGTACATCTCAGCCAAAATGATAGGGACAATAGTATAAGTTTGCCCCTTAATACCCTCCATCAGTGTCTTAGTGACCATAGCTAGGCGAGTGTGGATCCCTTCTCCCTGTATTGGAGATACCAGCATCCCCAGAAAACAAACAATGAATACAAAGACCCGGTGATGAGTCCAACCCAAAGAAGTGATGGCAAACTCATCATGATAAAGGCTATATGAATTGTTGTGTCCATAACGCTCATAAAGGAACTCGAATAGTATGTAAGATTTCTTCAGACAAACCAACTCATTATTTTTCTTGAAACCCATCATTTTCAAGAAACCTCGAGAAGTGCGATTTTCCGGTACCAACAAACCAGGGCTATCCCATTTCTTCTAAAAGGGGAGTCATTTCGATGCCAACAAAATGGAAGACGACTCTCTTCTCATCCCAGAACATGGTGGCGGCCTCAATTAATGCATTATTTGGCTGAATGTCTAACAAAGAGGGTAAATTCCCCAGGACTCTTTTCATATGGTTTTTGGAACTTGGTGAGAGATTTTCCCACCAACCCAACAACAAAGGTGGGATATTTTGAACCATGCCAAACTGGGGACTTCGTGTGTCATTTCTGCAAAACAAATAAAGTTAGCCCTTTCCCCCTATGGATTTGTCTATTTACACGTTAATGATCAACCTATTGGCATGTTTTCTCCAAATAATGCACAGATCGTGATTGTGTCCATTGAGATTATGGAAATTCCGGCAGACTTTGGACAAGGCTTGCCTTAACGAGTTATTATGCGGGCAGCGTTCTAACTCATACTAGGTTTGGACATAATGCATGCATAGTTAATATTAGAGTGGGGGTTTCTATAAGCGTCTAGACTGGTACCCTTAAGCGGACAGCTTGAGAGGGAAAGGCACGGAACCGTCGACTGCACCGCTGATCGGCTAGTTTTACCGCAAATACGCCTTTCCAAATTTAAAGGGTGATTTAGGAAGATCACGGACACTCATCAAGCGCCACTATGGTATTAAATACGCACAAGTGGAATATGATGTGGAGCATGCTTTATGCAAAGATAAAACAACACGTTATCAAATATTTTTCATGATGAAAATAGTAAATACAGTATTAAATGAAACGTAAAGACATAAAAATAAAGGAAAACAAGTAAGAAGTTAGTTCGCACAATGTAGAAATTGTAATAAAGTAAGCGAGGGAGTAAGGGTGGGGAGAGACATGATGTAGAAATTCTTTAAAAAAATGTCTTGCAGCAAGAAAACATGATTATAAATAAAGGAAAATGAATGTTATGACCAAATTGAGCAGAGATTTGCATATTAATGCGACTTCAAATAAAGGGAAAATCGGGAAAGGGTGTGCATGTAGCAATGAAAAGGGAAAACAGGAGAGGGATATTCATGTAATAATAAAGAACAAGGAAACACGTTTATCAAAGAAGACTAATTCATATTTTCGCTATGGTAAGAGCATTGAAAAAATCCTCAACAGAGTCGCCATGTTGTCGCGCCCCTTTTTCTCGGGAAATCGGGTTTCGACACGTGACACCTCTTTTAAGGAGGTGTTAAAAGAGAGATTCGCCACCTAACAGATTTAAAGTGTGTTAGGGAACCTATTTGCAAATAACTCTAGTTTAACCAGTTTGCGTCACCAAAGATTGGGTAAGGGTTCAAATTACCTCGAAAAGAAAGTGTTAGGCACTCTTCGAGGTCCACAACTGTGGATCCCGACCGAACTCAAATTATATGAATTAGTCAAATAAAGAGAGAGAAAAAACAAGAAGTTTGGGCAGTTATTGTCAAAAGTCCTTGAATAAACACAAATAATTGATTTAAAGACGAGATGGGGGGTCCTAAATTTTGTAGCCTAAAGGATTACCACGTGCAACATAAATAATACTTCGTAACTCCCTCGAGTTGGGGTGTTGCTCGTATTATTCAGTGGGCATAGACTATCATCTCCAGCTACCCGATTACTATCTTTTAAGTTTTTACCTAAAGCGCACTAGTTGATTCTATATTGTGCCTTATGCGTGCACTACCCGTCCCAGGCCTATGGCCCAGGAGACATTCGGACCTCTATTTTGGGTGGTTCTAGACTTAACTTAGGCTACTCAAAATGATAAATCTAAGTGGCATTCAAAAACATGCAGGACTACACATAAGGGCAGTAAGTGGCTCAAGTTGGCCTCCACATATAAGCAACAAATGCACGCAATCAGGTTATTACCTATTAGGTAGGGAAAAAATTATAAAATTAATACAAAATAGAGTCCTTAAATCATATAGGCATGACTTCTATGTGATTCTGAATTTTAAACATACAAGCAGTGTTGCTTGCTTGGAACAACGAATTTGTAGATTGCGAGTATTACAAACCCTATAGGCATGCTTTCTAATTTTATTTGCAAAATACCAGCATTTGATTTTATTAGCACACTTTTTCTTTAGGGCGAGCAATAGGGTATTATTGGCAGGATATCTACGAATTGGCAATTGAAACTGATTTTCATCCTTTCATTCTTATAGGCATGCTTTCTAGGCGGGCAATAGTAATAGTAGCTAATTTGATTATATTACTATAGGCATGATATCTACGTGAATATTGTGAAGAGCAGGTATTTATTATTCAGTGTAATTCTATAGTCATGATATCTAATATGAAGCAATTTGAACAAATAATTATTGTATTGCAGTATAATAGGCAGTTAACAATGTGAGGGAAATGAACATGAGAGCTGGTGAAATATTTATGTCCTATAGGCAGGTTATCTAACAAACACATAGAGCATGTTGAAAAAATTGAACACCTATAGGCAGGATTTCTACCCTTTCATGCAAACATTAGAATAAAAATATTTCCCAATTTTACTAATACCCCTAATGTGATTACATAATTATTCCAGGCCCAGTAATGAATAAAATTACAAAATATTACAAAATAACCATAGTAGGCCTAAGACGGACCCAAAGTGTACCCAGCCTAGCCAGGCCTTCGATTTAGTCTCCACATAAGTTTCATCATAACCCAGAAACCAAAAGAGAATTCGAACCAAACCCAGTAGCCATAGTTGATCAAATGATCCATAAACAATCATTTACACAAGCCAATTGGCTTATTCAGTAGGCATAGAGAGGCAGAATTGAGTAATTAGGACAAAATGGCCAAAGAACCTTAGGCCCTAGTGTGTCAGAGTTCACAAGGGTCTCGAAATAGACCCCGAGCAGTGCTCACACTAGGGAGGTTAATAGAGAAATTTTAGGGGGCCTTAGATTTTAGCCGACCAAGGATTATAAGTTTGGAATAGGGAAGCAACCAATGAAAATAGTAGTAAAGTAAAAAGATTTGGAAAAGCATTTTCATTTTTATAAACACACATTACAAAGTGATCACATAATGGTCATATTAATACAGGGGATAATGAACTCAAGAAACAAACTAATGATGCAAGCTTTCATATAACACATTGGGGTAGGGCCACATATTAATAAGAAATAAGGAGCTTGAAGCTTATGGGATTATCAAGTTAATAGGCAAGGAGCATTAGGATAGTAAGATAAATAGTTGTCACTAATACAATAAGTTCAAAACCTAAAAGATCAAATTACGCTAAACACAGGGATTAAACAGTATAACATATACTTGATGAAGCAAACAGAATCATATATCACAGAGGGCACAAGTCAGGAAAGACTAGTCTAAAGGATAACTAGTTGTTAGGGTACATAATTGGGTAGATCAAGAATATACTAAGTGACAAACATAGTCATAGGAGCACATTACACACTTAGAGTGAAGATCTTAACAGGTTAAGGCATACTAATAACATAAATTAATCACTATAGAAGTTCAGAATCAGGCCGAAAATAGGATTAGGCCACACGGCCAATGCAAACACTCAAATATCCAATACAATATGCTAAACATGCTTCGAATTGTCCAAATTGCCTAAGTTAAATACAAATACATTTTTCAGGGGGCTAACAGTTTATAGGAAGAATCACACATGAAGAGAGTCAAGAAAATATATCAAGTCATGCAATTTCAGAGAACATAGATATGCTAATTAGAACATAATGGAAATAAACACTGCGAATATTGAGAACTAACTAGTTATTGCTCAACAAACAAGAAAAGAACAGCAATATGACCCAGAATCCCAGATGTGTCAAGTTCCCAATGGTTTCAAAGAACCCAGTGCAGTGCTCACACCCAAGAAAAGTTGGAAAAGTAGGAAGTCTGGTGGCCTTGGCTTTCAGCTGGCCAAGAGCCAAAAATAGAACAAGAGAACAGATGAACACAAAGTAAAGCCCTAAATTTTCAGTTTAGATTTTTTAGCGATTGAAGTCTCGTCTAGAAGGGAATGGGGGAGGGGGTTATATAATAGTAAGAATCAAATGGTAACAGAGTTATTTAAGCAACTAACAAGGAAAATAAATATATAAATAGGTTTGAAAATCAATTTAAGAAATCTGTAAACCGTAGTTTTTTTAGAGAAAGTAAATACCGACAGAATATAAGCAAATCGGACTCACAATAGCATAGGAAGAATATAGACAAAATAATACTAAAAAATTAGGGATTTGAACCATTTTTGGTTCGATTTTGGAGAGATATGTTTTCCATGTTTAGGAAAGCACTATAGGAGAATAGCAATTATCAAAGAGGGGTCGAGTATGGTAAGTAATAGCAATCGAATCCCATATTTTGTGGGATTAGGAGAAGACATAGAGGCGGCGGCTTAGGGATACTGAAGGAGGGAGAAGAGAGATGAGAGGAACAGAGGCGGCGGGCAAAGAGGAAATGGGGTTAAGGTTAGGCGTTAGGTTAATTAAAGGGTGGTAAATAACAAGGGTCGTTGATCTTGAGAGACCAACGGCCATGATTTTAAAAAATGAGTGGGGCAGGTCAATTAACAGGTACCAACCAGTTTTTTGGGTTAAGGGGTTATTAGTTTGGGTTGGGGTTATTGGGCTAGGGTATTGGGGGTTTTGGGCCATTATTTGGTCCGAAATTATTTAGAAATTTGGGCTAGTTTTTGCATAAATAATGTAATTATACATGAGTATAGGCTATTATTGCAAAAAATGTGCAGTTATCCCAAAAATGCAAATGTAACTATGAAAAATAAAGTAAAATATTTTAAAACATACATGTTGGTGTAAATAATAAGTTTGAATGATTAAATCATCATAAAAATAATTTGAAGGATAATCATTGGATATTTATACAATAAAATGCAGAAAGAAACTAATTTATGTTATAAATAGAATTTTATTTAATGTGAATGTCATATTCTAGAGAGATTCTAGGGATTTTACTTGATGGCTAAGTCACTATTTCCCTATAGGGGTTATATTCCATTGTAATTCATTCCAAATCAATAAGAATTCCTCCTCTCTACTTTTCTCTGCAATACTCTTCCTCTTCTTTTATTGTTTCATAACACGTTATCAGCACAAGACTCTAACCAATTGAGTAGAAGCTTTGGGATTGAGCATAATGATTGTCAATTGTTCCATGATCTTCCTTCATCATTAAATTCTGGATTTAAGGTAAGTATTTTTACTTTATTTTTATCTTTTAAATTCTTCAAATTCTATAATTTGATTTAAATACAAGCAAAGACAATAAACTTTGATTATAGCTCTAATAGAGTTTGCAAGAAACTATAACCAGCTGAAGTGGTAAAATTTATATGCCTTGCCACGATCAAATTCATGTATGATTGTGGGCAAAGAAGTGGAAACTCATCCCATTGAATTTGCTTCATTATCATTCCCCTTAAGAGAATGTGGTAGCAATATGTGATAAGTCTGAAAGAAGATAAAATTATTACCGTGAAGGTATTAATGAATATGGACATGACAATAGACGAAATTATAATCGTCATCATTGTGATAATGAGAATAATAAATATTCTCAAAATAATCCTTCACTTTGTGAAAGTAATATTTGTCATATATTTGACATGATATTTTGTAAAACACATATAGATGACTATGATCCATTCATGATGTGAATGTGACAATATATGATTTATGTATATGTCACGACCCCAAATCCTAAGCCGGCTATGATGGTGCCTATCATGGGACTAGGCTAACCAAACAATCACATATTTACATAATATTTTCATAATTCCAAAATTGTTTCCAATATTTCATAAACATCTTTAAATTTCCAAAATTTATGCAAAGCCAAACGAAATAAATCGTCTAATTACTATCCCACGACCTGGAGTCAACCCGTCATGAGCATCTACGAGTAGAACAAACAAACTCTACTGTCATAATACATCAAGTCTCGGAACGAGGAACTAAAAAAACAAGAAAGGGAAAAGAGAAGTTGCGGACGCTGAACAGCTACCTCGAAAACCCAACTCTGGCTCCACGAGAAGGAAGAAAAGCTAGCGCTCTGTACCAGCACTTGTATCTGCACACAGGGGTGCAGGGAGTAATGTGAGTACGCCAACTCAGTAGTAATGAAAATAAATCAGGTCTGAGCAGTAAGAACACATAGGATCAAATCATCAATTCACAATAAGCACAATCTTTCTTTCCAACAGTGTATACATTAAATCAACACGCTTTAAAAGCCGATTTCAGTGAAAATCCTTTGAAAAGGTAATTTCCACCAGTTTCAGTAAAGTGTTCAAGAAGTTTAGTGTAAAAGGATATGAATAATAAGTAGTCACTCGGGCAAAAACATCAATAATAAACCGCTCCTTGGGCAGAACATCACTTAGAATCAATCTCTCAGCATGCCTCACAATCACTCCTAATAGGCACCTCGGGCAACCTCACAGCCACTCATGCCTCCCAATCACTCGGCACTCAGCACTCGCACTTAGTAGGTACATGTGCTCACTGGGGGTGTACAGACTCCTTAGGGGATCCTACAACCCAAACGCTAATATCAAGCCATCTCGTGGCATAAATCACTCAGGCTCTCGGCATCTCACATATCATAACAATGTAACATAATTGGCCAAACTCG
Source organism: Nicotiana undulata (assembly GCA_005239495.1). Taxonomy (NCBI): domain Eukaryota; kingdom Viridiplantae; phylum Streptophyta; class Magnoliopsida; order Solanales; family Solanaceae; genus Nicotiana; species Nicotiana undulata. The sequence continues at coordinate 6,934 of MDKH01042615.1, read as the reverse complement.
ACCCCCGGGCCCACGTCTCAAAATTCGACACAAACCAAAAAACTAGAAACCTTATTCCCTCACGAGTCTACTGATGTTTTAAACATCAATACCACACAAGAGGGGGGTGATTTGTGTGGTGTCCAATTTTCACGTGCACTAGTTATAGAAGGACTTGGTTCTTCTATGTGTTCCAACTACTGCTGTTTGCGGAGTAATAAATACATAATTTAAAGAACACATCAATTTTACGTGGAAAACACCTGGCTCAAAAGGTGAAAAAACCAAGACCTGCTTCCCAGTAGGATTTTCTCCAAACTCTTCACTAAAACAATGAGCCAAACAGCATTTACAAAATAAACTCTTTTGTATACCTAAGTATTAACTCTAACCCTTTGTGGCAAACTAGCCTCTAGCTATTTGCGACATGCTTCAAGTTAACTCTAGCTTGAATAATGTGTACCTATTACAATTTCTTCTAGATAAAGCTGAAAGATACAATTTGTAATCACCTACTACAAATAAAGTACACTAAAAGACAATAGATGGAACTGGTTCTTCTAGCTGGTTCAAGTAGCTCCAGATTTGCACTCTCCAATTTGGCTCGAACTGCTTGCAAAATTTCTTCACGAATTGTTCTCTCAATTCTTGATAAGTTTCTGCTTTTGTGCGTCTCTTTACAATAAGAACATTCTGCAATATATATAGGATTTAGTAGATAAGGAATTAACTAGAATCCTAATGCTACTCTTCCTTGGTGAAAGAGTTCTAGTCAAACTCAACTCCTAAATCCTTCCTTATCTTAGGTTCTGTTCTTATTGAATAAGGAGTCCTTCTCCAATTTCGTTTTTGCAATCCTTTCGATCAGAAGATATCTCAATTTCACCAAAATACGATTATCTCCTGCATGTGCATCTCATATGCCTTTGAATCTGCTCGTTTATGTCACTTGTGATGGACCTGGTTCATCTCAGAGTTCCTTTGTCAATCTTCAAAACTATTTCCTTTCTTGGGCCAACAAATTCCCCCTTTTTGATGATGACAAACTTTGTGCATCAGGCCTGTTTCATCTTAGTCCAACAGTGACACATATTAGAGTATTAAGCATTTATCATAAAGAACCAGGTTCATTAGGTTATAAATATCACATGTTCAGAGCACAACCTATCTTCCCCCTTTTGGCATCATCGAAAAGTTGCAAAACAAATTGTGTGAATCCCAGATTTTTAACACTTACTCATGGCCATTTGGGAAACTGCATATGCAATCATGGATTAATCATCAATAATCAACTAAGAATTCAAACTATCAAAAAATAGAGATATTGAATCAGAGCAAAAAGCATTAGATTTTATTGATAGATCGAATACGATTCTGCCACAATCCACAAAATAAAACAAAACAGTTAAAACATGAGCAACAAACAAAAAATTCTGAATCTGGGTCACTGAAAGTTCTAGGCAGGCTAGGAAATTAATGCTTGGAAGAACTGCAGACCTGGTTCGTTTAGCCAAGGAAGATGGTTCAGCAGACTTAGAAACAGATGAAGACTTCTTTGAGGAAGTCTTGGCTTTCTTGGGCTTAGGGGTCTGAACCTTTACCTCAGCCACTTTTTCACTTTGATGGACCAGGTCCATCTCATCCACTTCAACAGCCTCAATAGGTTCAACAACCTTTTCTTTCCCTTTTTCCACTAGTTTCTTCTTACCCTCCTCTAAAGATCTCTTCACCTCGTCCCCTTTTTTTCTTTAACTTGCTCCTTGGAGTTCTTCTTCTTGGAAGAGAAATATCAGAAATCTCAGAAGAAGCAGCTTTTCTTTTCTTACTTTCTCTTATTGTTCCAGACGTTTGAGCTTTAAGAGTTCTTTTCTTCTTTGGATTGTAATTATCGCCTAACGTTTCCAGCAGATCCGCCAGGGTTTCCTCAGTAGATGAACCAGGTTCATCTGTATGCTTTCCTAGATTTACTAACCCTTCTGCAGCTTCTCCTGATTCACTTCCCCCTGCGTTCTTGCTACTTTCTTCCTCTTTTTCTGGCTCAGCACCACATATAGCCATTTTTACATATTTTTTCCCTATTCCCCTCTCTTCACTCCTTACTCCCTCTCTATCCTTTTCTTTTTCTATTTTATTTTTACCTTATCTCCTTCTTGTCTCATGCATTTCAACATCTACCACATACCCAACTAGTATGAACCTATTTTCAAAGTTTTCAGCGACCTCACAAATGATCTCAGAAGAAGGTTGTGGTATAGAAGTTACCTGTTCAGAATCGGAAGACCCAGTTTCTTCCCCCTCAGTTGCCGACTTGAAAGAGTCATCAAAAATTTAGGAATGGTTCTATAAGGGAGGGGATGGCTTGAATGAAATTTTAGTTTTGAATTGACGGTTGAGGCTTCCCTAGAATCTAGGTATTTTAATTTGGCGAGGATTCTTGTTGAAACGGAACTGGTTCAAAGTCAAATGGATAGGCATTGAAAAGATTTTGAGTTTGGGCAGAGTTCTGCTCATGATTTAATTATTAGTATTTCAAAGTGTGTAGAGTGTAGAACACATACCTCTCCTTTCAGATGAACCAGCACGATGAACAAGGTTCATCATTTCAGAATCCTCTTGATCAAGCCTCAATTTGCAGAGATAGAAAAAAATTCATTAGTGATCAGTGAGTCATATCAAAATATGGCATAAGAGTATACTTTTTACAATATGAGACTGAGAAATTGTTAATCTGATTATTTGCACACATTCCTGATTTTCTAGCCAATTTTTTTTCAATTTTCCTTCCTTTTTTTCATGTACATTCTGAACTAGTTCAATCAGGTGATCCTAATCATCCTTAATAGTAACTTGTTCCTTTCAAAATGCTCTCTACTCAGTGTTTTTGTAAAGATATCTGCATGGTTTCATAACCAACTAGTTACTCCTTGAAGTTCCTTCAATGGCTTGTTGCTGTGGAACAGGATCAGGCACAGGTTCCAGTTAGGTTTGGGAATTAGTTTGTTCAGTTCCCCCTGTCATTTTGACCGGGATGGATGAACATGTTCCTTCCTCCAGTATTGCTCCAGTTTGGACTAAATTTCTGACCAGCCCAATTTCTTCATGTTCTTGTTCCTTACCAACCCCCAATGATTTCACCTTTCATTCCATTTCCAAAAGATACATTTCCTCTTATCAGGTCTTTAAGTGAAAGAAACTAGTCCTTGTTGCCAGTCATGTGTTTTGAGCAGCCACTATCCATGTACCATATTTGGCTACTACCTTTCACTTGAGCCTACAAAAGAAAATCAGGGGTTAGTCTTAGGAACCCAAACTAGTTTGGGTCCCTTTCTATAAGCAAAAGGATGAATTAAATTCTTTTTAGCCCAACTTGGTAGCCAATTCTTCCCTCGAACAAAACTTGTTCTTTTGACTGGCGTTTTCTTTTGCATTACATTCACTTTTAAAGTGACCGGTCTTACCACAGTGAGTACAAATTTTGTTCTCAGGAAGAGTGAGGTACTTGCGTTTGGGATCCCATTTAGGTAGTTGACTCCCAAAGCCAAGTCCTCTTCTGTTGCTACTATGATTTTCCCGTAGCCATGTCAAAGCATCAGAGGATTTATTCCATTTACATGTTCTGTCTAGTTCATGCTTAACCTTACCAAGTTCCTCCTTCAACACTCTTATCTGTTCATCTTTCTTATACAACTCATCATTTAATTTACCTACATTTTCTTCTAAGATGAGTTGAGAGATGTCAGTTGTCTTTTTACTGGCTCCTAGTTTCAGTTTTAGATTTTTAGATTTTAACTTTAGGACATTTGTTTCAAGTGGATGAACCTGGTTCATCAGAGTAGTATTTTCACTGATAGACTCACTTACTCTGAATTCCAGGTTTTTACACTTCACTTTTAACATTATACACTCCTTAGACAACTGTTCTTTTTCTTTATTTATTTTTTCAGAATCATCCATGAAGTCAAGTAACAATTCAGAGAGTTTTTCTTTAAATAGGAACTTAATCTTGTTTTTGAGATGAGATATACTTACCTCTGGTTCTTCACATGATTCCTCATCTAATTCACCCATTGTCATAAGTGCTTGTTCATCTCCATCTTCATCTTCTGATTCTTCGTCTGAGCTTTCTCCCCAAGCAGCAACCATGGCTTTCGTTGTGTTTTTCTTAGGATGAACCAATTCCTTCTTCTGGTTCCTTCGCTCAGATCTTTCCTTCTTCCATTCAATTTCCTGTTGAGGGCAGTTTTTGATGTGGTGATCAGTCTTGCCACACTTGTAACACCCCTCATTGGTTTGTTTTTCAGGAACCCTTGGTTTGTTGTAGCTTCCACTTCTTGAAGGACCCTTTGCTCTCATTAGGTACTTCTTGAAGTCCTTTGTGATCATGGTCATTTCATCCTCCTCCAGATCAGCTTCTTCAGTGATTCTGAATGCCAGACTCCTTTCCTTCTTGGGACCATCCATCTTCATAGTCTGCCTTCTAAGTTCATAGGCAGTGAGATTTCCAATCAGCTCATCTAGCTTAAGAGTTGCAATGTTCTTAGATTTCTGAATGGCTGTAATTTTGCTTTCCCAAGAGACTGCAAGACCCTTGTCAGAATTTTCTCAACCTTGTCTTCTTCAAGAATGACTCTTCCAAGAGATCATGGTCATTTCATCCTCCTCCAGATCAGCTTCTTCAGTGATTCTGAATGCCAGACTCCTTTCCTTCTTGGGACCATCCATCTTCATAGTCTGCCTTCTAAGTTCATAGGCAGTGAGATTTCCAATCAGCTCATCTAGCTTAAGAGTTGCAATGTTCTTAGATTCCTGAATGGCTGTAATTTTGCTTTCCCAAGAGACTGCAAGACCCTTGTCAGAATTTTCTCAACCTTGTCTTCTTCAAGAATGACTCTTCCAAGAGACTTGAGTTCATTGGTCAGTGTAGTGAACCTTGTATACATCTCTTGGATGGTCTCTCCTTCCTTCATGGTGAAATTCTCATATTGAGAATATAGTAGAGTTCCTCTTGACCTTTTCACTTGAGGTGTTCCTTCATGAGCCATTTGCAAAGTGTCCCAAATTTCTTTGGCAGTGGTACAACTTTGAATTCTGCTATACTCGTCTGGACCGTGTCCACACACAAGCCACTTCTTGGCCTTGGCATTTTTCTCCAACTTTCTCAAATCCTCAGCAGTGCAGCCAGCTCTAGTCTTTGGAACATCTACTCCTTCAGCAGTCTTCTTCATGGTGGCTAAAGGACCGTCAGTGACTATGTCCCATAGTTCATAGTCTTCTCCAATTAAGTGATCCTTCATCCTATTCTTCCACCAGGAGTAGTACTGGCAATTGAAGAGTGGAGGCCTAACAGTTGATTATCTTTCCCAATTCCCAGGTGGTGCACTCATCTTGATCTTTTCCTAAGGTGTTAGCCTCTTCAAGGATAAGCCGCTCTGATACCAATTGATATTTTAAACATCAATACCACACAAGAGGGAGGGGGGGTGGTTTGTGTGGTGTCCAATTTTCGTGTGCACTAGTTATAGAAGGACCTGGTTCTTCTATGTGTTCCAACTACTGTTGTTTGCGGAATAATAAATACAGAGAACACATCAATTTTACGTGGAAAACACCTGGCTCAAAAAGTGAAAAACCACGACCTACTTCCTAGTAGGATTTTCTCCAAACTCTTCACTAAAACAATGAGCCAAACAACATTTACAAAATAAACTCATTTGTAAACCTAAGAATTAACTCTAACCCTTTGTGGAAAACTAGCCTCTAGCTATTTGCGATAAACTTCAAGTTAACTCTAACTTGAATACTGTGTACCAATTATGATTGCTTCTAGATAAAGCTGAAAGATACAATTTGTAATCACCTACTAAAAATAAACTACACTAAAAGACAACAGATGGAACTGGTTCTTCTAGCTGGTTCAAGTAGCTCCAGATTCACACTCTCCAATTTGTCTCGAACTGCTTGCAAATTTTCTTCAAGTATTTTGCTCTCAATTCTTGATAATTTTTTGCTTTTGTGCGTCTCTTTATAATAAGAACATTCTGCAATATATATAGGATTTAGTAGATAAGGAATTAACTATAATCCTAATGCCACTCTTCCTTGGTGAAAGAGTTCTAGTAGAACTCAACTCCTAAATCCTTCCTTATCTTAGATTCTGTTCTTATTGAATAACGAGTCCTTCTCCAATTTCGTTTTTGCAATCTTTTCGATCAGAAGATATCTCAAATTCACCAGAATACGTTTATCTCTTGCATGTGCATCGCATGTGCCTTTGAATCTGCTCGTTTATGTCAACTGTGATGAAAAGACCTGGTTCATCTCGGAGTTCATTTTTCAATCTTCAAAACTATTTCCTTTCTTGGGCCAACATCTACCCATATCAAATTCACCAAAATCCGACCTCAAATGACTACTCAAATCATCAAAAGAATTTCTCAGTTTTTTTCCTCCCATTTCCCCCCAATTTCCACTCGAATTCCTTAAATTGGATGGTAAAAATCAAGACTAAATCACGGAATTAACCCAAATAGGGTTGAAGAACACGTACCTCAAGAACTCCACTGCAAATCTGTCACGACCCAAAACCTGGTTCAGGTCGTGATGGCACCTAACGGCGAGGTTAGGCAAGCCAACATATGAATCCCCAGGAGTTACTACTCCAGAACTCGATTATTCCAGTTATTTACAATTTATAACAAATAAAAATGCGTAATGTAGCAGCGATAGGAGTTAAGGCCGTAGATACAAGCTGAGCCACAGCTAGGCCAAATATATACAACCCCGAAACCCAACGTAACTACAACAAGTGTGTGCCAGGACTAGTGTCACAGTGTCAACGGGCGGCTACATAGATACAACAACTGAAATACATATATAAGATATACAAGCCTCGGTCTGGAACAAAGGACTGAGCAAAATGAAACTAGAAGGCTCCAGAGGTGCTGTCAGGATGACG
>ML246364.1:578-25570 GCA_005239495.1 Nicotiana undulata | reverse complement strand
AGAGTCTAGCATGACCGTGAGTCTAACATGATAGTAATCGTAGCTTTTTTTCCATGTCTTTTACGTTAATTGCCATTATTTGTAATAGTATGTTGTTGGTTGTGGTGCAAGATTGAGACGTAAATTGTTGTTGAGGATGAATATTTGTTGTCAAAGATACTCTGTTGAGATTGGTATAGCTGAGACCCTTGCCGGGCAATTGTGTGTTTAATATTGATATGTACCCCCTCGTTGAGCATTATTGTCTTGCATTTCTATTATATTGAAATTTCCTTGCCATTGATATTTATACTGTTCTGGTAAGGAAGAGGGGTGATGTTATTGTTATGCACGAGGGGACATGCCGTGCCGAGTGTTGATATTGTTATATATGCACGAGGGGACATGTCGTGCCGATTGATATTTATTATATACATATGAGGGGACATTCCGTGTTGTGATATTGTTATTTATGCACGAGGGGACATGCCGTGCCGAGTGTTGATATTGTTATATATGCACGAGGGGACATGACGTGCTCTGTTATTTGATTGATTCCCGTATACTGATAGCTGTTTTCTTCGGTTTCTGTTTTTACTTTCCAGCCGCATTCTCACTGTACTGCTGTGAATTAGAAGTTGTTTTTCTTGTATCCCCAGTATGTACACATATCTTATTTTATCGTTTAAGTTCCGATATTATTGCTGCCCCGTTAATACTTTTCCCCTATTGTTCCCATATCTCTTCTATTTGATCATACTTGTTTTCAGTATCGGTTAGTTCTTGTACATATATCTGCATAGACTAGGACAGGTGATCGTATTATGCTAAGTCTAGCCTCGTCACTACTTCGGCCGGGGTTAGGCTTGGCACTTACTCAGTACATGGGGTCGGTTGTACTGATACTACACTGCACTTTCTTGTGTTGTGCAGACCCTGCTACCGGACCCCGTGGAGCGTTCTGAGAGAGATACCTTCAGTACACGTCAGAGCTTCGAGGTATACACTGGCGTCCGTGGATCCCGAGGCTTCTTTCCTTTACCGCTTCATTGTCTTTCTCCTTTATTTCCAAGTCAGTGTTGTAATTTCATTCTAGAATTGTATTTAGTATTCTCGTAGTTAGTCCGTGAGATTGTGACACCCTGGTTTTGGGAGTTTACGTTATTTCATGATTGTTATGTTCTTACTTTCCGCATTTAAAGTTTCGTTATCTTTATTAGCAATGCTTGAAGGATTCTGTTGGGAATATGAAAGAAGGAAAAACATGTTATCGATTTTCGGTTAAATGGTTGTCCCACTATTATCTCAGAATGTGATGGAAACTGGTTGAAGTTGATGAGTTAGCATTTTATTTCGTATTAAATGATTTTAAATTGCTATTGCAAGTTATACGTTGGCTGGCCTAGCGGGTTCAACGTTAGGCGCAGTCACGTCCTAAAGGGTGGGAATTTGGGTCGTGACACAAATCCGCATGTACCAACATCACAACAACACGACATATTAACTCGTGCCACACTCGCCCATAGGCCACAACATTGCCAAAGAAACAATATCAATTTCACCACAACACGTAGCCCACGGCTGAACCACAATGCATACAAGAATATCAATAACAACAGCATAAAACTTGAAATAACTCAATAATGAAAGATACTCCATAAAATAAAAATTTCAAATAAAACAGGGTAATAACTCTCACTAACTTCAACTTCAATTATTTGTTTAGGAATAAACTTAACAACGAAAGGCATGACATGTAATAACAACCTCGATTAAATACATATAAGAGTAACTCGACAACGAAAGATGGAACAATTACTAAAAACTTCAATTAAAGCATATAAGAATAAGATTGACAATGGGAGATAGAACATGTAATAATAAATTCAATTAAAGAATATAGGAATAAACATGACAATGGAAGATAGAACATATAATGACAAATTCAATTAAATGCATATAAGAATAAACATGACAATGGAAGATAGAACATGTCATGACAAATTCAACTAAATACATATAAGAAGCATAAGAGTCTAAACTGGTCAATTTCCACATATAAGGTCGTGTACATACTCGTCACCTCATGCACATGTCTTCCATAAAATCCAAATAGTGCAATTAAATCAAATCATACGCGGTAGTTTCCCACACACAAAGTTAGGCAAGATATTTACCTCAAAGAAGCTAAATCAATACACTATGAAGATCTTCCTGTGTAAAACAACATCCGGCCAACTCGAATCTAGCCAAACTAATTTAATATCATAAATAAAAGCCATAGAAAATAATTACGGATAATAAAAATTTGATTTTTAATGAAAATCCAATAGTTAACCTAAAAAGTCAACCCTCGGCCCGCACCTTGAAACCTGACAAAACTCACAAATTCCGAACACCCATTTCGATATGAGTCCAACCATACCAAAATTATCCAATTTTGACGCCAAATTGGCCTTCAAATCATCTATTTATGTTTTCAAAACGTTTTTACAAAAATTCCAGTTTCTCAAACTCAGATCACTAACTAAATGATAAAAACAAAGAAGGAATCATGAATAATGGACCAATCCAAGTCAAAGACTCTTACCACAATCCAAATCGTAAAAATCCCCTCTTAAATCGGGCCCTCTAACTCAAAAAGTGGTAAAATAATAAAAGCCCTCGAAATAGAGTATTATATAGACCAATGAAACATATCGCGATCGCGGGGCTTTCGTCACGATCGTGAAAAAGAAACAACAGTACCCCACTAATGCACTATGTGAACGTGACATCAGGGGTGTGAATGCGATGCACCACAACACAAGCTAACGTGAACACGAGCTAAATCACGCGAACACGATGAACGAAGTACCTAGGCTCCTCACCATGGTCGTCCACTACGCGATCGCTACCCTTTATCATGAACGCGCTGAGTCAACACTCCACAGATCCGCGATCGCGAAACATACAATGCGACGCAAACCCCTATCCGAACATACTTAAAAGTTTCAAAACATAACACGGACCTACACGAGGTCTCAAATCACACATAACAACATCCCAATCACGAATTGCACATCAAATCAATCTTAATAAACTAATGAACCTTCAACTTTTAAAAATCACGCCAAACTATATCAAATCAACTCGGAATGACTTCAAATTTTGCATGCAAGTCCATAATGACACAACAGACCTGTACCAACTCCCGAAATCACAACCCAAGCCCAATATCGATAACGTCAACTCTCGGTCAAACCTACCAACCTTCCATACCTTCAACTTTCTAACTTTCTCCAAAAAGCACGAAATAAACCTACCAAATCCAAATTTACACATACACTAAGGTCCAAGATCACTATACGAAGCTATTGGAACCATCAAAATTCTATTTTGGAATTGTCTTTATAAAATTCAAACTCATGTCAACTCTTAATACTTAAGCTTCTAAAATAAGAATCATTCTTCCAAATTAATCCCGAACCACTCAAAAACCAAAACAACTCATACACGCGAGTCATAATACATCATATGAAGCTACTCAAAATCTTAAACCACTGAACAAAATGCTAAATCTCAAAACGACCGGTCAAGTAATTACAACAATACTAAAATTCATTACCAATAATAAAAAATTAGAAGAAGAAAGGAAAGTGTTCTTCCTCTCCAAAGTCTTCTCTAACCCTTAAGTAGTGTCTCCGCCTGTCAAAAGTTCTGTAAAATAATTTTAGAGTGTATTTATATGACCTAGGTGGGGTGGAGGGCCCTCCAATGCAATCCAATCACGGATAGGAAATCTGGAATCCGCGTCCACGCTCGCGCGTCGCGTAGAAACGGATTCAACCTTTGAATTTTTTCCATTTCCCAAAGCGATCTGTGCCTTCGCTTTACTTAGTTGTTTTGTGCATTCAGTTGTCTCCTTTTGTGCCTATATTTTTGTGCCATGCGCGAGAATAGACGAGCTTTCAGCTCTTCCATCTTTTTGTTTTTGCAACAAATTGACATCTTTTGATCACTTATCATCCAAACTTACTCCTCCACACAAGAAACACGTAATGAGCATATTTTACTTCAAAAATCATATAATTTATCGCAACTCACAAAAGTAATAATGTGCAAATATACTCAAAAATATGCATTTTTCATTATTTATCACTGCCCCACACTTAAACTCTTTCTTGTCCTCGAGCAACTTAAAAATTTAGTACATCGTCAAGTAACACAATTTTAAAATATACTCAAGCATCATACTAATGATAATGGTTTATATTACATCTTACAGTCCAGCATAAGGACTGTTGACATCTTTTTTTATTTTTTAGACCCATGCCGAGACTATTTAGAATATTTGTCTGACTCTTTCTAAAATCCTAGCCTCAAAAGATGATTCCAATATATTCCACTTTATGACTCGCTTCTTGTGCCAAGTAAAGATACGAGTTCCTTACCCATGTATCATAATGCATGTGCCCTCACCAACAAAGCAAAGAGAGTAACAAGTTCTCACACTCAAATAGGAATTCATGTATATTTTAAGGACTTACACATTGAAAAATTCTCTCACTCTCGCAAAGAAACTCATGTTTCCCCTAAAGCTCATACCATAGGGTTGCCCGTAGTGTAAGAGCCCGTTTGGATTCGATTATTTTAACTAGTTTTAAGAAAAATTAGCTTTTAAGCCATTTTGTAGTCTTTGGATAAAGTAAAAAAGTGCTTTTAAGTACTTGTTTTAAAGATAAAATGACAAAAACAAGCCAAAAGCCAAAAACTAGAATTTCTAACTTATGGCTTAAAAGCTATTTTGGCTTAAAAGTCACTAAAAACAAGCCCATCCAAACAGGCTCTAAGACTCGACTAACCTAAGCTTGCAAAGTATAAGATCAATTAGGTCTTCATGGGTTATAATGTAGGCTAAGGGATGGGTAAGATAATAATAATAGTGACTATCCCTTTTAAACTCTTTTAATACAATACACTTTAAATTTTAAGCACATCCTATTCATGATCACTCAACACTTTGCTACGAAACCATACATAACATAGCACATTGCTTTTAAGAACATCTGAATAATTGCTAGAACATATCTAAGTGAATTGGAGGGATTTTTTTTGTATTCTTGTATTTATTTATTTTTTGAATTTTTTTTTTAAAAATATATCAACACTCACCATATGGTATTTCCGGCTAATGGGTCTCTCAATATACACATACCTTTTTTTGGCATTTCGATAGTTCCACTCAAAAGCTGCAAAATTTCTTTCCCTTCTATTCAAACGACTTAAGTGCTTTCGAAATTAAAGGTTTAACAAGATTTAAGTAAGAACAAAGAAGATTCAGCTTGTAATGTGGTTACCAAAGAAAAGGTTTACAGGCTCAAATGGCTAACAAAGAATAATTTTATCACTGGTAGGCAAGTAGCTTAGAGGTCAAAGAGAAGCCTATATCATTTCCTAAACTTACAAAGCTTACTTATTTCGCTTCAAATTACACACGGGGAAAGTTCTAGAATAACAAGGGATGACACAGAGACAACCAAATATCTCACCTCAAACAATGCATATGGCTTAATAAGGACGGCTCAGACTCGACTATAAAGTAAAAGCAATTAAGCACATTTATTATAAAATTCAACCACATAAGAAGTACATAACAGAATTCAATAGATGAGCCCAAGAGTCAAAATAAATCCATATATATATTCGCAAAAAGGCATATAATCACCAGAATCACCAAGAAAGTACCTAGCGCAAATGCTCTTGCTCTAAGTCCCAATATAAAATATATCAAAAAGCATAGATACTCAAGATCTCTCCATTCCATTATCAGTTAAAAAGAAGAAGAAAAAAATATTTTTGTATTTTTCTTTAGACTTAAAACCCCCAAGGAAGTTGTCAAGGTAGTCCATCGTCGGGCAAAGTCCAAAACAGTTTTTTAAGAGTTAAAAAAATAGCTTCCTAAATGCATCAAGTTCAAAGAAAAAAATCATCTCTCTGAAAAGAACTGTGGCCATAAGAAAAACCAAGAGGGATTATTTTTCGCTTTTTATTTTATTTTCTTAACATGCATAATATAACACAAGAAATCACACAGACTATCTTTTCAGCCCACACTTAATATTGTGCATTGTCCCTAATGCACACTATAAATAACAAGAGGGTAATTTCCCGGTAGGCCAAAGACCGAATTATTAGCAACTTATGGGGTACTCAGACTTCTTCCAGTATTGGTCCTTTATGCGGGCACCCTACACTTACTTCCAGCGATCTTGCTTTCTTTTGCATCCTTCCAATGACTTTGCTTCTCATGCTCCTACTCCTACAAAATCTAAAATAGTACTACAAAAATAACATAATAAGAAAATTAAAAAATAAAAAATAAATGAAAGAAGTAAAGTTGGGTTGCCTCCCAACAAGTGCTTGATTTAACATCGCGGCACTGTATCACTTTTTGTTTTCACCTCGAGCTTATGAATTGAACCCATAATTTTGATTCGGTCTTATGATTATGCTTCTGGGGCGGTACAAATTCTTGCGAGACAAAAAATTAAATAAATTCTCATATACTTTTTGGCTCTCGGCCGAGGAGTGTCACATTGCCTAGACGGCCATGAAAATTTCGAAATATAAAGCTCATCTACTTCTTCTTTGACTCCATTTTATGCTCATAAGGGTCAATTCTCATTTCACCATCCGAATATAATATAGAGAAGTGTTTGCAATGAGGTCCAACACCTGTACTTTATGATTCTCAACCCCCTAGATTCAAATAAACTAGAGTCAACTACATTTGTATCCTCAACGTCCTTGCCAGACTCTAGTGTTATTTCTTCAATATTGACATCATCAAATTCTTGTCGGTTAGAGTGTTGGTATTCTACTCTAGACCCCTCCATTGGGACCTCAATTTCTTGCTCTAATACACACTGGTTCTGGCGACTATCCATGTTATTAGCTTGTTGCACATTAAAAGCTTCAACTAGTTGACTCACTTGAGCATCAAAGTAGCGAATAATTTCCTCTTACCTTTGTATCTACAATTGTGTCTCATCATTCTTTTTCAGAGGGAAGCTTCGCATATCCTTGATCTCTTTCTGGTCACTAACCCTGGATTCTTTATTGCTATTAACTTCACAAGAAAAAGCAGAATCATCATAATATGGGTTTGAGAGAGGATATGAAATACAAGGACAACCATTAAATTCACCATCTTTACTACCACATACATCACATATATTCCACATATAAAATTAATTTGGTGCACATAACTCGCTCCCCAAAATATTTTAGAACTACCAACACCTAAACCCCATGATCCAGTGATGGCATGTCTCTCAAATCAAAAATAAAAATTAAATAAAAGTTTAAACTTTACATCAAGCAATATTTACAGCTGCAACTATCCCTTTAGTTCCTCGGCAACAACGCCAAAATTTGATGGCGCCCAACTCTAGTCCTAAAAAAGAAAAAGCGGTAGAATATCATCCGATCTAAGAGTCCGAAGTCGAATCTTACAGAGAACTAAGATTTTGCTATAACTGTTCACTATCACGAAGAAGACAAGTTTGAATAAACTCTGGAGTATAAATATTAAGATTCTTAAGTGTAACTAATAAACTAATAAACTAAAATAGTAAATTATCAACTATACTAAGGGTTGGAGTTGGATACAATACTAGAGGCCTAGAGTTATGATTTTTTCAATAGTCAGAATCCTTCTCGCTACGTCTCCTATAATTACGCCTAAACATTCTGTATTGATCGTGAGCACTTCAAGTGTCGTAATTTTCTCATGAACAACTACAATAATTTAATATACATATTTTCTCGATCTACGCTAGTTAACACTATCTTACAGCTCACTATGACCACGTCAAGGCTTTGTTATTCCAAAACCCACTGTTAAACTTGTTGTATTGATTCCTCACATACATTAGGTGTGACGTTGTTCAAGAACCACCTAAATATATACTATTTCTCAAGTAATAAATAATAAATAAGCACAATCAATTGATGATCATTCATCAACAACAATAAACACATAGTTGAACAAGTAAAGAAATCCAACGACTCAATTATATAGAATCATAACAAAAATTTATCATACAAAAGGTTTCATTAAAACCCTAGATAAAAAATTAGCTATTCATAATAGTCTGTAAAACTACAATACTAAAATTCATAACCAATAATGAAAAATTGGAAGAAAGGAAAAACTTGTTGCCGAATCTTCCGCCTTGCTCCTTGCGTGTTCTTCCTCTCTAGAGTCTTGTCTAACCCTAAAGTAGTGTCTCTTCCGTCAAAAGTTCTGTAAAAATTATGTTTAGTGTGTATTTATATGACATAGGTAGGGAGGAGGGTTGTCCAATGCAATCCAATCTTGGATAGGAAAGCTGGAATGTGCTCCACGCTCGCGCGTCGCGTGCTCATAGATGCAGATTCAATCTTTGAATTTTTTTCATTTCGCGAAACAATCCGTGCCTTCGCTTCACTTTGCTATTTTATGCACTCAATTGTCTCCTTTTTTTCACCTGTTTTCGTGTCATGCGCGAGAATGGACAAGCTCTCACTTCTTCCATCTTTTTCTTTTTGCAACAAATTGACATCTTTTGATCACTTATCATCCAAACTTACCCCTACACACAAGAAACACAAAATGAACATATTTCACTTTAAAAATGATATCATCTCCCGCAATTCACGCCAAAATAATATGCAAATATACTAATAAATATGCACTTTTCGTCATTTATCAGACGTTCATTGTTATGTATAATATTTTAAGTACTGAACTAATTAATTATTATATTGTACTTTTAGAAATTATGAATTCAACATCTAATATTTAATAAAATTTTAGTAGTTTTCACGTATTATGTTTTTCATGTATTACAAACAATGAGTTAATTATTATCGAAAACCCATTGAACAAAACTTTGCTTAACTCTTTCTTAAGAACACAAAAGACAAGGCTATATAGCATATCACTATTTTCATCTTTTCTAGTTTTATTTCTAACGTCATTTCAAACTCGTATTCCTTATTTTTCTTCGATAATTATGCTACAATTTTATTGAAAGTACTATCTAAAAAGTTAAAATCCACAAGCAGTTCAAACTCTGAAAATAGAACCATCAAAAGTTGTGTCAGAGTGATAAGTATCCATCTATGCTTAATCACCGAATTTAGATTTGAGTCTAGATATAGAGTCACCTTTGATAAGAAGGATTTTACCTCTATTCCTCCGCCCCCACCCTATCTAAATCGAATTTTTCAGTACAATTATAAATTAATCGGTCCCACAGCAGGTATTGAACATAGAAAGGAAAAAATTAACTCTGGAAACGGTAGAACCATATAGTTAGTTTGGAAGAATAATAATTATTTGTTAGCCAAAAATGTCGATGTGTAATATACTTAACAACTTCGTGTTCCATAAAGTATTCTTGTGGCCATATGACTAAGCCAATTGATAAATCATAATCAAAACGGACAAACCGCCGACGGGCCTAATACCAATATACCTAATCTTCAGCTCAAACAAAATAATACAATTCGTATTTGTAAATCAAGTATGATCATGACGGAGAAAAAGAATAAAGTTTTTGCACAAAACTATAGAGTAGTTATTTTATTTCGAGTTTAAGTTTTACAATAAGGTTTGAAAAGTTTCACACAATATTTAGTTTACGTAAGATTAACTTCACCTAGTGTCCAAATACAACGCCGTTGACGCCTATCACTTTCTCACTACTAATAAAAATAAGCGAAATTTTGACGGAAATTTCGAGCCAGATCCCCCGGAAATTGGAATATGTCATTGTATCGCCATTGACAAATAGAACAGAAGAGATCCACACGAATAGGTAATTTTGAAAAGAATGAATATAACATATTAAAATAGTTGAACTGCGTTATCTGTGTACAGAATTAAACTATAGATTAAACTTTAATTTTATCGCAGAGGTAAATCACAGTAAGATCAAGATTTAAGAGATATATTATCAGACTCAACTTTGGGAGTGTTTGCTGTCACCTATTTCCAGAATTTAACTGGAGGATAAACCAGTTGGACTTTATGATCTCATTGAGGTTATGAAAGTCTTTGACATTTTAACATTACATAGGGCGCTTAGAGAAAGATTTTAATTTGGTTAAAAATTAGAAAAATAAAATACTTCTTCGTAACATATCCGACAAATTAATCAGTCATTGTTGTTGACATTATATAAGCATGTTGATTTATTGCAACATAATCAAAAATCAATCAAGAACAACTTCTGTAGGCTAAAGTTGGTAGAGATCATTAGCTTCTATTTTAAACATTTGTCATTGCATTCTTCCCCTATCAATTGATAAAAAATTTATACATAATCTATAATCATTGTTTAAATTTCGAATTCCATCATTGATCGAAAAATCCTCATGTCAAAAGAAAAAAAAATGTCAAAATGATATTTGTCTGGACCGAAATAGTCAAGTGTCATGCGGAATCTAGTAAAGCAGATCTTGAACGACGATAAATCAAACAATAAAAGAGAAATATACCAAAAGAGACATAAACATTTAACATGGTTCAGCCAATTGACCTACGTCCACGGCGGAGATGAGCAATCCACTATATAAAAGAGAGTACAAAATATCGAGAGAACAACTTCACGAAGAGGCAAACACAAGTGACACACTAACACTTGTCCCGTAAAGTTCTCCCCCTAAACACGACTCTTAAATCCCATATGGCTATATTGTCGATGCTACCCAGTGAGAAGTAACGATCCTCAATTTATAGAAGATCAAACCTTTTCATACAAGAAAAAGGACAAGCCAAATAGGGAAGATTTATAGTTTTCTTCTACGAGACATCTACTTTTTCTCTTCATCAGTAGATGGACTCTGACTAATATTCAATTTGAAGCAATTGAGCACATCGTTTTGCGATGAAGGACTTGGGGCCAACAAAGAAAATCTTGGGAATTCTCTCCACCAACACAGAGATAGAATGAGTTATTTTTGTCCCTAAAGCAATACATTGAGAAGGTACTCAAGATGTTCAATATGACAAATGCAAAAGTGATTAGTACTCCTCTTGCTAAACACTTGAAACTTAGTATTAGTCAGAGTCCATCTACTGATGAAGAGAAAAATGAGATGTCTCGTATTCCTTACTCTTCTGCCGTCGGTAGCTTGATGTATGTTATGGTTTGCACTAGACCAGATACTGCACATGCCATTGGCACTGTTAGCAGATTCCTTTCTAATCTTGGAAAAGAACATTAGGATGCAGTAAAATGGACATTAAGGTATTTGAAAGGTACTTGTGATGACCCAAGGGGTTATTTTATGAATTTAGACTCCGTTCTAGGCTTATTAGTCATAAAAAGATTAATTTTAACTATCTCGATTTACGTGCGTAGTCTGGGCATAAAACCGAAAAGCTTTTATGTGAAAATATAAGAAATAATAATTTTTAGAATTAAAAATTTGGTTTTAGTTGATTTGAGTCAATATTTTGAGTAAACGGACCCGGATTTGTATTTCCACGATCCTGGGAGGTCCGCAGTAAAATATGGGACTTGGGCATATGCCCGTAACTGAATTCCGAGGTCCCAAGCCTTAGAAATCAATTTTTGAAGGAAATTATTTTGCTGAATTATTAATGAAATAAAGAAATAAACTAATGTTTGAAATAGTTGGTATCGGGCCCGTATTTTAGTTACGGAGCTCGATACAAGTTTGTTATGATATTTAAGCCTTGTCTGCGAAATTTGGTGAGAATCGGAATTTATTTGACGTGATTCGGACGTCCGGTTGATAAATAGTGAACTTTAAGTGTTCTTGAGAAAAATAATGAGTTTTGAGGTTTAATTCATAGTTTTACATGTTATTTTCATGATTTGATCGCACGTGCAAGTCCGTATGATGCTTTTAGACTTGCAAAGAGCCCCGAGGGTCTGGTGTGTTGGGTTGTGTTGCGCTCGTTCTTTCTTATGCTTCGACGTCGTTTTATTCAAGCATAAATGGTATCATATTGAACAAATGAGCTCCGATTTCTGTTTTGAATTAAGTATTAGATCTGTATCGTAATTACGGACCCGTAGCAAAAAAAATCATCGAATTTGGACATCATATGAGGAGTTTATGGTCATTTTACTAAGGTTGTCAGATTTTTCAAGTTAATTAAGAAATTGCCACTAACGGCGTATTAAAAATCTGCACTATTTGCAAATATTAAAACCTACATATCTCCTTCATTATAAGGTCAAATTGAGTGATTCAAAAGCCTAATTTGATAAGAATTTCACAAGGAATCTATTGGAGAAATAAAAATCGAGTTTTGGGATCATTTGACACAAGAAACGAGGCAGAATAGCTGCCAGAAAAATATATATAAAACGGGCATAACTTCTTCTTCTTCAAACATTCGAACCCCACAGCCCTAGGAACGAATTGCCTCACCAAATATCATCCCCAAGTCATAGGTAATCAATTCTAAACTTTACTCTTTCAATTACTCATTGTTTATTCATCACTTTTAAATCAAAAACTAAGAATTTTCATGGTAAAAATTGAGGATTTGGGTAGAATTAGGGAATTTTGTAAAAATCGAATCTTTACCTTGAATTGAGGTCGGATTTCGAAACTAATTGTATATTTGGGTTCGTGGGTGAATAGGTAAACGTAATTTAGTCCGAACCCTGAGTTTAGACCAAGCGGGCCAAGGGTCGGGTTTTTACTTTTTTTGAGAAAACTTAGGAAAACTTATAATTTTTAATAAAGTTGGTTCCTTTAGCCTTAATTAATGACATTGAGTTAATTATGATTAGATTCGAGCAAGTTAGAACAAGATTCTAGAGGAAAAACAGTAATTGAGCAGTGAGTGGCCTACGAAATTGAGGTAAGTGCTTGGTTTAACCTTGACTTGAGGGAATAGGAATCCCCACTTATTTTCTATGTGAATTGCATGTGTGTGGTGTATAGGTGAGGTTACGAGTATCTATGCACCACCAAATGGTCTGTTAAACATGAACCCTTCCCTGTTTCCAATTTGAATTGATTCCTGGCTTAATTGTTCTATGATCATTATTGTTTCTACGACTACTTGGTCTTATTCCTTTGTTGTAGAATATTGTTGTGGCTATTTTAGAAGAGTAATGTGTGTTTATTTAGTCCCCTTGTGATATAGAAAAGTTGAGCAGTTTGGCATTGTTTTACGAGATGCATATGAATTGCGAAAGTGTTTTTTGATAAACAAATAAGCATTGATTGTGATAAGGAGGCGAAATTGATTTTGATAAGGGGGAGAAATTAATTGTGATAAGGGTGGAGAAATTGATTGTGATAAGGGTGGAGAAATTAATTGTGATAAGGGTGAATGAATGATTGTGATAAGGGTGAAAAATTATGTTTTATTGACTGAAATTACAAAGATTTGGAAATTCTCGTTTTACTCTACGGTTTTTATCATATGTACATGTGGTTATTTTAAATTAAAGTGTGGAAATTTGGAAATTTATTCGAGGATTTGGTTATAGCTGAGACCTAGAAAATGTGACTGAGTTATTTTAAATTCTTGTTACAATTTTTACTATTTACTTGTTTTAGATTTCTTTCTTGCTTTATTATTTATTATTGTCATAGGTTATGTTATTAATTCCCCACTGTAGCCTCGTCACTACCTCGTCGAGGTTAGGCTCGGCACTTACTCAGTACATGTGGTCGGTTGTACTGATACTACACTATGCACTCTTTTGTGCAGATCCAGGTACCGGCCAACAGTAGAGATATTTAGAGTTGCTACCTATTTCTTTTCTGGAGACACGAGGTATATCTGTCAGCGTTCGCAGATCCCGAGAGTCTTCTCTATAATATTGAGACTACTGTTTTATTTGATGCAGAACTGTTACACATTATTTCTTTCAGCCCATTATTTGTAGTATTCTTTAGTAGTTCGTGAATTGTGACACCAGACCCTGGGGTAGTTTTATTATTTTATGTTTGGAATTATTCATTGAAAGTCATTAGCTTAATTTTATTTTTTAATTGTTTATTATGTTTAAATGGATAATCAAAGAAAAATAGCTAATCGAACTCTAACATTGGCTTGCCTAGCAAGTGTGATGTGAGGCGCCATCACGATCGCTAAGGTTGGAAATTTGGGTCGTGACAAGTTTGTATCAGAACACTAGGTTACATAGGCCTCACAATTCACGAACAAGCTTAATAGAGTCTGAAGATCGGTATGGAGACGTCAGTACTTATCTCTCAGAGGCTATGAAGTTAGGAACAATTTCACTTTTATTCTACTCTATCGTGCGAATTTATTCTATCACTAATGATTGAACTCGTCTATTCTTGTCCTCTCGCAAATCTCGACAACACGTAATGCATCCATAACCAGACAAGAAATGGAGCCCCAATGATAGCTGCGATTAGGGGAAGAGGTAGAGGCAAATCTCAGTCCAAAGCTCGAACATCGACACCTATGGTAGAGCCTCAAGTGGATCTAGAAGCGGAGGTTCTAGCTCAGTCGGTATATGTTGGACCGATCTGGTTCAAGAAGGATTCATAGCTATGAAGTATTGCAGAATATGGGAATAGTTGAAAGCAGTGGGGTTGATTTATATGATCTGTGAAGTTTAACATGATGGATTATCAGACGTTGTGACCTAGGACTTCATGCCAAGTGGGGGAGTCCACTGTCAAGGAATAGATTGCGGGGTCATGTGTTATATCGGTTTTGGCCTGAATGTATAAGGTCTGAGATTTTGCAAGAGATAAAGCTGGGAATTGCGGTATGTCTGCGTCTTTAATAACCCTATACCTCAGTACCAAAGGATTTATATAACCAACTTTAAATCTACAGAAGGTTTACTCAGCGTGGAAGTCACGGTTGCGGATTTTGGGGTGCTCTAGAGAGAGTACAGTGGTTGACAAGCTTCTAGACTATATGGTTCGTGCCAATGTTTATCTGTATAGAGATCTACCTTTGGGGTCATTGTGCATCAATAAGGATAAGAGTTACCCCAAGGAATAACGAAGGGTACATGAATACGCAGGGTAGATCAACGGTGTTGAGTCAACATGGTACAAAAGAAATTGGTCGCCGGTGGTTGAGGCAAGCCTACGAAGAGGACGACCAATCATTGCAACACCAACTATTTGACTCAGTTCTCATAATGCTTTTGAAATAGTTTGTTTCTCGAACTTTCCATTTTGCGTGGCGCTTAGGGTTCGAACGATTGTGTCAGGTCACCATGACAATGTCAAAACATGTCATCAGGTTGGATAAGTTAGCCCGTCATACTCCTACTTCGATTCATCTAGCCAGAGAGCAAGTCCACAGACTCATTAAAGGACTCAATTATGACTGTAAAAGTTTGTGCGACTCAAGGAAAGTTGATACTTTATGTCGGCTAGTGGTAGAAATTGTCCTAGACTTGGGAGAGTCATATTTCATCAGAGCACATAGGCTACGTGGCCCATTGCAGTTACAACTCAACTACATGACCAGCTAGGGAAAAAGGAGTCGGAATGTCGAAAGTGGAGGTCAGATTCCTAGAGATGGAGACCCAGCCTGTTGATATATTTTCTATGGAATGGCTGAGGTCGTTACATTAAATAATGCCATTACAAGAACAATCTCTAATTATTATAAAGTGATTATTTCCTTAACTTAATTCGGTTATGCGTATCTAATAAAATTCTTCTAACTCTCGGGTGAGCTTCGTAACTCTAAAATCTACTTATGTAAATACTTGTATTGAGAAATTATATGGAGATAAGTGTGTCTATCATTACGTGTTATAATTTTGTTAACGAAAAATATTTAAAGGAAGGAAATAGAATGTTTCGATTGGCACAATGCTCATTGTGATGACCCAAGGGGTCATTTTATGAATTTATACTCTGTTCTAGGCTTATTAGCCATAAAAGACTAATTTTTAACTATCTCGATTTGCATGCGCAGTCCGGGCGTGAAACCAAAAAGCTTTTATGTGAAAATATAAGAAATAATAATTTTTAGAATTAAAAATTTGGCTTTAGTTGATTTGAGTCAACATTTTGAGTAAACGGACTCGGATCTGCGTTTCGACGATCCCGGGAGGTCCGCAGTAAAATATGGGACTTGGGCGTATGCCCGGAATTGTGTTGCGCTCATTCTTTCTTATGCTTCGACGTCGTTTCTTCAAGCATAAATGATATCATATTGAACAAATAAGCTCTGATTTCTGTTTTGAATGAATTATTAGATCCGTATCGTAATTACGGACCCGTAGCAAAAAGAACCATCGAATTTGGACATCGTATGAGGAATTTATGGTCATTTTACTAAGGTTTCCAAATTTTTCAGGTTAATTACGAAATTGTCACTGACAGCGTATTAAAAATCTGCACTATCTGCAAATATTAAAACCAACATATCTCCTTCATTATAAGGTCAAATTGAGTAATTCAAAAGCCTAACTTGAATAGAATTTCACAAGGAATCCATTGGAGGAATAAACATCTAGTTGCGGGATTGTTTGGCACAAGAAACGAGGCAGAATAGATGGCAGAAAAATATATATAAAACGGGCAGACTTCTTCTTCTTCACATTTTCGAACCCCATAGCCTTAAGAACGAATTTCTTTATCAAATATCATCCTCAAGTCATAAGTAATCAATTCTAAACTTTACCCTTTCAATTACTCATTGTTTTTCATCACTTTTAAATCAAAAACCAAGAATTTTCATGGAAAACATTGAGGGTTTGGGTAGAATTAGAAAATTTTGTAAAAATCAAATCTTTACCTCGAATTGAGGTCGGATTTCGAAACTAATTATATATTTGGGTTCGTGGGTGAATGGGTAAATGTAATTTGGTCCGAACCCCGAGTTTTGACCAAGCGTGCCCGGGGTCGGGTTTTAACTTTTTTTAGAAAACTTAGAAAATTTTATATTTTTTAATAAAGTTAGTTCCATTAGCATTAATTAATGGTACTGAGTTAATTATGATTAGAATCGTTCAAGTTGGAGCAAGATTCTAAAGAAAAAGCAATGAGTGGCCTACGAAATTGAGGTAAGTGTTTGGTCTAACTTTGACTTGAGGGAATAGGAATCCCCACTTGTTTGCTATGTGAAATGCATGGGCGTGGTGTATAGGTGAGGTGACAAGTATCTATGCACCACTTAATTTGCTCGATAAACATGATCCCTTTCTGGTTCCCAAGTTAATTGATTCTTGGCTTAATTGTTCTATGTTCATTATTGTTTCTACGATTACTTGGCCTTATTCCGTTGTTGTTAAAAGTTGTTGTGGTTATTTTTAAAAGAGTATTGGTTGTTTATTTGGTTCCCTTGTGGTACAAAATGGTTGAGTAGTTTGGCTTTGTTTCTACTAGGCATATATATATATTTGTGCTCCTGTTGGTTTCATTTCTAGAATATTAAGGAAGTTATGAGAATTGCAGTTTAAGTGTTTCGTGATTGTTGAGGTTCACTTGGTTATTTTATTTCATTCGATTATTTACATTTGTTGTTGTAAGTGTGTTGAAAGTGTTGGTTGTTCTCTTAATCTTATCATGGTACGTAAACACTGAGTTGGGATGACAATATTACGGTGATTACATATATTCGGGTTGATATTATTGTGGGATGTTATTGCTTAAAGTTTACGGGCTATACTGTTTTCTGCTTGAAATTGTTGAAACAAAATTTTGTGTGATAAGGTGTTGGTGTGATAAAGGGGGCTGTGATAAGAGTGGATAATTAATTGTGATATGGGTGAATACATTAATTGTGATATTGTGAATAGGTAGGATCAGGTTGCACGCCGCAAAAAGACAGTGAAAAATGGGGAATAATGATGTTTTACTGATTTTGTTTAAAGCTTTGAAGGATTTGGAAATTCTTGTTTTACTCTACGGTTTTCTTATATTTCGTACATGTGATTATTTTAAAGTATACTTTGGAAACTTGGAGATTTACTTGAGTATTGGTTATAGCTGAGACCTGGGAAAAGGCAGCTGAGTTATTTTATTGTTGTTGTAGTATTTATTTATTTATTTAGATTTCTTTCTTGCTTTATTAATTATGTTGTCACAGGTTATATTGTTAATGCCCCAGCGTAGCCTCGTCACTACTTCGTCGAGGTTAGGCTCAGCACTTACTCAATACATGGGGTCGGTTGTACTGATACTACACTCTGCACTCTTTTGTGCACTTCCACATACTAGCCAGCAGTGGAGATTGTTAGAGAAGCCATCTATTCACTCGGAGACACGAGGTATATCTGCCCGCGTTCGCAAATCCCGTGAGTCTTCCCCTATTTTTATAAAACTGTTTTAGTATATTCAGAACAGTTACACTATTACTTTCAGCCCAGTATTTGTAGTATTCTTTAGTAGTTCGTGAATTGTGACACCATACTCTAGGGTAATTCTAGATTTATTTATATATTTAGTTCATGGCTCAATTTAATTAATTGTTTATTTTCTTGTATTTGGAATCATTCATTAAAAGCCATTACATTTAGTTTTCTTTAGATTATTTTATTATGTCTAAATGGATAAATTATGCAAATTAGCTAATCGAATTCTAACATTGTCTTGCCTAGCAATTGTGGTGTTAGGCGCCATCACGTTCCCTAAGGTTGGGAATTTGGGTCGTGACAAGTTGGTATCGGAGCACTAGGTTGCTTAGGTCTCACAATCCACGAACAAACATGGTAGAGTTTGAAGGATCGGTACGGAGACGTATGTACTTATCTCTCAGAGGCTATGAAGTTAGGAGCAATTTCATTTCTATTCTACTCTATCGTGCGAATTTATTCTACCATTGATGATTGAACTTGCCTACTCTTTTCCTCTAACAAATCTCAACAACACGCAAAACGTCTATGACCGAACAAGAGATGAAGCCCCAATCACAGCTACGATCATGGGAAGAGACAGAAGCATAGCTCAGTCTAAAGATCGAACATCAACACCTATTGTACAGTCTCAAATAGATCCAGACGCGGAGGTTCTAGCTCAGTCGGTACATGCTGGACTAGTCCAGATTACAGAAGGATTCATAGCTACTCTAGTATTTCATAACATGGGAATAATTTGGAAAGCAGTCTGGTTGATTATATGAGCAGTGAAGCTTAACATTGTGTATTATCAGACATTGTGACCTATGACTTCGTGCCAAGTAGGGAAGTTCATTGTTAAGGAATAAATGGCGGGGCCATGTGTTATGTCGGTTTTGGCTTAGAATGTATGAGGCTTGAGATTTTGCAAGAGATAAAGTTGGGACTTGCGATGTGTCCACCTCCTTCATAACCCTATACCTCAGTACCAAAGGAGTTATATAAAACCAACTTTAAATCTACAGAAGGTTCACTCAGCGTAGAAGTCACATTTACGGATTTTGGGGTGCTCCAGAAGGGGGTACAGTGGTTGGCAAGCTTCTAGACTATATGGTTCGTGCCAAGGTTTATCTATATAGAGCTTTACTTTTGGGATCATTGTGCAACAATAGGGATGAGAGTTACCCCAAAAGAATAATGAAGAGTATATGAATAAATGGGGTAGCTCAACAGTGTTGATTCAACATAGTAAAAGAAGAAATTGGCCGCCGGTGTTTGTGACAAGCCTACGAAGAGGATGACCAGCCAATGCAACATCAATTGCTTGACTCAGTTCTCACAAATTCTTTTGAAAGATTTGTTTCTCGGACTCTCTATAATGTGGCGCATAAGGTTTTAACGGTTGCGCCAGGTTGTATGACGGTGTCAGAATATGCCATCAGGTTCGATAAGTCGGCCCATCACACTCCTACTTCGATTTATCCAGCAAGAGAGCAAGTCCACAGACTCATTATCGGACTCAATTATGACTGTAAAATTCTGTACAACGCAGGGCAAGTTGATACTTTATTGTGGCTAGTGGTAGAAACTGTCCTAGACTTGGGAAGTCATATTTCAACAGAGTACTCAGGCTACATGTCCCATTGCAGTTACAACTCAACTTACATGTCGAAGATGGAGGTCAGACTCCTAGAGGTGGAGACCTAACCTGTTGATATATTTTCTATGGTATGGCTGAGGTCGTTACATTAAATGGTGTCATTACAAGAACAATCTCTAATTAGTATAAAGTGATGATTTCATGAACTTATTATGGTTATGCGTAACTAATAAAATTCTTCTAAAATAATCTACTCTCGAGTGAGCTTCGTAACTCAAAATCTACTTATGTGAATACTTGTATTGAGAAATTCTACGAAGATAGCTACATCTATCATTACGTGTTGTAATTTTGTTTAACGGAAAATATTTAAAGGAAGGAAATGGAATGTTTTGATTGGCACGATACGCATGTTGCTTTTGATTCAGAATTGAGGACGAGATCCTCGCATTGTAATATGATTTGAGAAGTTTAAATCGGGCTACGAGCCGCAGTGGAAGTTATGTAAGGACGAGGTCCTCGTGATGGAAATTCTTGTGTTTAAATTCTCCCTTTTGAATTAAAATTTTATTATAGTTTTGGTAGGGAGTCATTCCTGTTAGGATTATTCAACGATTTATGTATAAAAATAAGGATAATAATCATAATAATAAATGTAATACTAATAATAATTAAATAAATACATAAAGAAAAAAATTAATTAATTGAATGTGCATAAATTTCCAAATCAGTGTTATAGTTATTGAGCTTTGACCTACGAGGTATGTGCCGTCCGTGTGACGTTAAATGAGTCACGTTAATTCGGATATATAATTATGAGGTCTTCATGAATCGCATCTCGTTATCAGTATTGTGAAGGTTTGAAAGGGGATTATTGCTAACGTGAAGCTGTTTGAAAATTCTGTAATTGGCTATGAACAACTATTAAGAAAATGGAGGCAATCAAGAACTGGCCTAGACCCTCTACAACCATGGAAATAAGGAGTTTCTTAGGTTTGGCGTGTTACTACCGTCGTTTTGTGGATGGGTTCTCATCCATAGTAGCCCCAATGACTAAATTGACTCAGAAAGGTGCCCCATTTAAATGGTCATATGAGTGCGAGGCGAGCTTTCAGAAGCTCAAGACAGCCTTGACTTCAGCACCGGTGTTGGTGTTACCATCAGATTCAGGTTCTTTCATGGTATATTGTGACACTTCTCGAGTTGGACTTGGAGCAGTATTGATGCAGGATGGCAGGGTGATTGCATATGCGTCTCGACAGTTGAAAGTCCATGAGAAGAATTATCCTGATCATGACTTAGAGTTGGCAGCCATTGTTCAAGCATTGAAAATTTGGAGGCATTATCTTATGGTGTGCCGTGTGAGGTTTTTACTGACCATCGCAGTCTCCAGTACTTGTTCAAGCAAAAGGATCTAAATTTGAGACAGAGGAGATGGTTAGAATTATTGAAGGACTATGATGTCACTATATTATATCATCTAGGGAAGGCCAATGTGGTGACCGATGCATTGAGTAGGAAGTCGATAAGTATGGGCAGCCTTGCATTTATTCCAGCCGGTAAGAGATCGTTGGCTTCAGATATTCAGACGTTGGCTAATCAATTTGTGAGGTTGGATATTTCACCCTGCAGTGTTCTAGCTTGTACAATCTCTCGGTCTTCTTTAATTGAGCGTATCAGATAACGGTAGGATGATGACCTGCATTTGATGGTTCTTAGGGACACAGTTCGGCACGGTTGTGCCAAGAAGGGTACAGTTGGTGAAGATGGTGTTTTGAGGATGCAGGGTCGTATATGTGTGGCAAATGTATATTTCCTTCGTGAGTTGATCCTTGAGAAGGCTCACAGTTCTAAGTATTCTATTCACCCTGGTGCAGCCAAATGTATCAAGATTTGAAATAGCATTATTGGTGGAGAAGGATGAAAACGATATTATTGCTTATGTGGCTCGTTGTTTGAATTGTCACCAAGTGAAGTATAAACATCAAAGACCCGGTGGTTTACTGTAATGACCCGGTCCGTCATTACGTGGTATACGCATCTATTCCCTTATTTATGTCTTGTAATAGCTTGGTTAGACTGTTCGTGAAGTGTTGGGGTTGGTTGGTTCGGGTTCAGAGTGAAAATAGAGTGGATTGAGACACTTAGTCTCTAACATGAGCTTTAGAGTTGGAAAAGTCAACCCGGAGTTGACTTATTGGTAAACGACTTTGGAATGCGGGTTTTATGGTTCGGATAGCTTCGTTAGGTGAATTGGGACTTAGGAGTGTGTTCAGAATATTTTTAGGATGCCCGGTGTAGAATTAGGCTTGAATTGGCGAAGTTAGTATTTTGGCGAATTCCGGTTGATAGGCGAGATTTTGATCCGAGGGTCGGAATGGGATTCCGAGAGTTGCTGTAGCCTCGTTATGTAATTTTGGACTTGCCCGCAAAATTTCAGGTCATTCAGAGACAGTTTGGTTGGGTTTTTAGTCGAATGCGTGTTTCGGAAGTTTTGGGAAATCATAGGCTTGAATTGGATGAGAATTAATGGTTTTGATGTTGTTTTTGGTGTTTTAATGGCTCGACAAAGTTTGAATAACCATGTTTGATATGTTGGTATGTTTGGTTGGGGTTCCGAGGGGCTCGGGCTTGAATTTGGGTGTTAAACGGAAAGTTGGAACCCAAATATGCAGCTGAAGCTGCTGTTAATGGTGCGATCGCACCTGCGATGCTTGGGCCACATGTGCGGATATCGCAGGCGCGAGAAGGATGGCGCAGGTGCGAGGTTTGGTCGCTGGGGCGGAATGAAGATCGCACGTGCGAGGTCGCAGGTGCGGGGGATGGGTTCGCTGGCGCGGCTTCTGGGTTTTAAGTGAAGAACCGCTGGTGCGGTCAATATGTCGCCCCTGCGGGCCCGCTGTTGCGATAAAGAGGTCGCAGGTGCGAAAGAGGTCGCAAGGGCGGATGGAGGTCCGCACGATGTCGCAGGCGCGGGAAGAGTATCGCGGGTGCGGGAGCTGGGCAACTTAAGTGAGAAGTCGCAGGAGCGGTTGATAAGTCGCCCCTGCGGAGTCGCAGGTGCTATAAAGGCATCGCTAAAGCGGAAATGCCTGGGCAGAACCTATAAAAGGCAGCCTTCGCGAAATTTGTCTTCTTTCACCATTTTTACACACGGGTTGGAGGTTTTGAAGGGGTTTGAAGAGGGATTTCGTTGTTTCTTCAAGGAGGTAAGTTTCTTGGACTCAAAACTCGTTATATTGTGCATTAAGAACGATTTTAGGTTGAAATCTTTGGTAAAAACAGTAGAAAAATGGTGGTTAGGGGTTGGGTTTAAGAGAAGAAGAATGGGGGGATTGGAGGACCATTTGAGGTCTGATTTTCGTGTTCTTGGTATGGTTAGACTCGGGAAAAGACAAGGAACCTAGTGTTGTGAAAATTTCTGACTTTCGAGACGTGGGCCCGAGGGCCGGGTTTTGACCGAATTCGGGATTTTTAGTAGTTTTGCTAGATTTTGTTTGGGAATTTTTCCTTAGCACATTGTAAAATTATGTAATTGATTATTGGTAGATTCGGAGCGTTTGGAGGCCGATTCTCGAGGAAAGGGCCGGGCAGAGTAGTGTTTAGCTGGTTTCGAGGTAAGTAACAGCTTCAACCTTGGAACTGAGGGGTTCAAAATCCCAATGTACATTCTAATTGATGATAGATACTATGATACACTCGCCAAGTGACGGGCATATGAGTGTTGGTTGTTTTGTTGTGGCCCGGCTTATTCCCAGGCACGGTTTAACTGTTGCTCCACCATGATATCGGTATTGTGAAGGCCATTGATGCGTAGAATCTAAAAGAAAACATAATAAGTATAAATGATAAGACTTCATGTCTATATGTGGAGACCAGAAATGGCCCGTTACCGTTGTTTCTATTGTGAACCTTACTTGTGCATGCTCAGTCCTGTTATTACACATGTATTCATATTTCAGTCTCAGAAATCATTGATTTATCATGCATTGCCATTGTTTGGGCTGTTTACATAATGAGAGTGTTGTGAGGAGACTGGTAATTCTGACTGAGTATGGGCCTAGAGCCGAATGTTGAGATGATATACCCTTCGTGGGCTTGATATATATATAGCGCTTGGGCCATATCCTTGGCGGCCCCTCCGGAGTCTTTACACCCCCAGTGAGCGCACAGTTATTGAGGGATGGATTTCCCTGGACATGGATTTGTCTGCGATATGAGATATAGAGGGATGGATTTCCCTGGCACTGATTATTGCTGATGAGATACAGAGGGATGGATTTCCCTGACACAGATACTGTTTATGAGATATGGACGGATGGATTTCCCTGGTACAGATTATGGATGTGTATGATATCTCGGAGATGGATTTCTCCGAAAGGGTGAATTGGCCTGCTCCCTCGGTACTTAGTGACTGAGTCACCATGTCGTACATGTTACGAGATGGATTTCCCTGGGCCAATGGCCAAATATGTGTACCGAGAGGACCACCTGTGAGAGCTGCATACTACATACATGGCATTCATTTGTTATTCCCGGATTTTTTTTTCTAAGTTTTCCAGGGTCATTTACATAACATGATTGTCACTGATATTCTCGGTTATTTCTGGAAATTTTCATTATTTGAACTGTTTATTTACGGAGGTTGAGTTCGTCACTACCTCCTCAGACCGTAGGTTGTTTTCGTTACTTACCTGCACACTGTGTGTGCAGATCCAGGTGCACCGAGATTTGATGCGGATCGGTGATAGCAGCTTATCCCTCAGAGCCGACGAGGTAGCAGCTGGCGTTCGGTGTCCCGTCCCTCCTTTCCTTATTTTCCCTCCTGTATTAGAAATTGGAAACTTAAGACTTCAATATTATTTCTCAGTTTTATTCATGTTAGTAGCTCATGACTGCGTGACTCCAGATCCTAGATTGATTGTTGGAGCCTTTTTTCTTCTATTAGACTATTTTAAATGATTAAAATTTCCGTATTTCTATGAGTTAAGCCAATAATGAGTAAAGTTTCTCTAGTAAATGAATTGAGTATTGTTCTAGCGGTTGGCTAGCCTGGTTCCACGACAGGCGCCATCACAACCCGGAAACGGGTCGTGACA